>CM055108.1:11543781-11831954 GCA_029204225.1 Diphasiastrum complanatum
TCTCTCTCTAAGCTGGTGTTGTTGTTACGCTCTGTCTACCTTCTCTGTTGTTCCTTGTCTCTTCTCCCTCTGTCTGTGTTTGTTCTCTCTCTCCCTCATTCATTATGTGTTTGTTTTGTTTGTTCTCTCTCTCCCTCATTCATTCTGCGTTTATTTTCTGTTTGTTAACTGTGCATGAATTTTTCTTGCAAAATAAACTTCCTTACGATCTACTATATGCTTCGATTCAGCATGTTTGTGTGAGCGTATGATTTTTGGAAATATTTTAAGCCTATATGTATGTAAACTTAAGATAAATTTAAAAACAATTTTGAAATATAAGTTTTTTTTTAGATTGCTTTTAAATATTGTGATATTTTTCACGATAAATAAATAGTTAGACAATTATAAGTATTTCGATGTATGTCGTAATTAGCAATTACATGATTTTGGATGATTTGATAGTTTCAGAAACCAATGTAACAATATATTCAAATGATATTTTGAGCATAAGTCACATAGAGACAGTCTTTTTATTGATAATTTACATGGAGACAAACTTTTTAGTGATAAGGTATATGTAGATAGATTTTTTAACAATAAATATCACTTTTTATTGAAATAAGTTATAAAAAATTGAATATAATTGTAACAATGATGCAATAAAATTGAGATATAAGTTTAATTTAATAAAATTCTATTTGTAAAATTGTATGATTAATATTTATTCATAATCATCTATAAGACTTGAATAATAATTATCCATAACAATCATATAATAACAACTTATTTAAAATTTACTTACTAACCAAAATCAAGAAAAGCTTGATATTAAATGCTTGTAAACTTAATATAAATTTAAAAATAATTTTGAGATATAAGTTTTTTTAGAGTGCTTCTAAATATTGTCATATTTTTAACGATAAATAAATATTAAACAATTATAAATATTTCAATATATGTCGATAATCTATACTAAAATTATAAAATACAATCATAAATATTATGTTGTCTCAATCGACTTTTCTCAAATAATATTTTGAAATGTATAATCTATTTTTTTAGTTATATTTTGGATATTTGAACTAAATAGTTTTTTATTTTAAGAAATATGAATTAAAAATAAAATCAGCTATCAAAAAAACTTTGTTATATTATAAATAAGCATTTAATCAGAATTGTAATATTTGATATCAAATTAATATATCAGATAATATATGAAATAATTTAATATAAAAAATTATAAAAGATAGGAACTTATATGTAATTTATATTATATCATATTATGATTTGAATAAAAAATAAATTTGAAATATCTAAAAATAAAACTGTCATTCCATCTTGTGTAATTTAAAATTTATTTATTTAAAAAAAATAGCATGAACTCAATAATATTAATAAACAGTCGAGTTTGTTATATTTTTTTAATTTTGTTTTAAAAACCAACACTTTTTTTTATTGACTTGAATTATACTCCAAAATATTATTCCTTTATATATTTTTGTTTTATAAAAATTTATGTAGAATTATTTTAGTTTATTTGCTTTATATTTTACAGTTCAGAATTTTTAATATTTCTTTCTTGAATATTTTTCAAAAGGAATAAAAATAGATTGACAATTTTTTTTGTGTTGTGATATTTTTTTTTGTAAGTTTTTTATTTGTCCTATATATATTCTATTATTTATTAAACATTCTATCTTGTATATAAGTATTTTTTAATGTCTTCTATCTTTTTTTGCTATTGAACTTGTTGTAAAAAAATATGTTCATAATTAGTAAATGCTTTTGAAAAATATTGTTTTAAATACTATACATATTTAGTAAACAATTATATTGATTATGATTACTTTTATTGTTTTTATTTTTGTTGTTGATATCAATGTTTGATCAGTTTTTTTATTAATAGATAATAAAATCTATTTATTAAAAGAAAATAGTCTTTAATAATTGTATACTATGAATTAATTGCATATAAAATAATATTTGTTGTTTACCACTTTATTTTCTTCAATTGATGACTTTTGTTTTTGAATTGATTTTTCTTTTCGATTCATCACCTTCATTGTTGATTCAATGGTGATTGGTCCTTTTGTAATCCGCTCTCTAGATTGTGAAAGATCTTCTAATAGTTTTGCAAAATCTTTACAAATTGAATCCGCTTCAAATCTTGTCAAATTTTTTCAATATTGTATTGGAATATTATATCCAGAATATAAGTTGCGTATTGTATAATATGATTAATCTGTGTGATTCCAAATATTTTATTGATGCTCTATTTGTATTAATCGTCTTTGAAATTCGTATGTCGAATTTTTTCGAAAAATCTTTTACAAATCTTGTAAAAATATATGATTTTATTGACTATTTTTTTTTATATATATTTATTTTAATTCTATTATTTATATAGAATAATATATAGATAATTTTATTTTCAATTGGACTATCTTTATATTCTTTTTCAAATTTCACCTTTTTTTATTTATGGTCATTGATAAAATCATATAATTCTTCATTGTTTTCAAATCCATTTACATAACTTGAAGGTTCAACTCCATAAATATTGAAAAGAAACATTTGTTTCATTGTTGCAAATACTGTTTTCATTTTTTCTAACTGTTTCCTCTTTTAATTTTTGAAACAGTTGTGATTGCTGAACAAATATTAGAACTTAAAAATAAAGATAATATATATGTAACTGTTTATTTTATATTATGTCAATATTAGTAAAAATAAAAATAATTATATAAATTATTAGGTAGATTTATAAACTTTCATAATAAATTTATCTTAGTTATGTAATTAGAGTCTTTAGAAACATCCATGTGTTTTGTTTGTTGTTTTTTGTAAAAACATGTTTGATCATATGTTAGATGTTAAAATCAGAGTATATAAATCTCATTTGGATGTATATACATCATTCAAGTATCAAGGATTGCACAACAATTAGATTGATCAAGATCTAAACATGTATCTTGATTTGATTTAGATTGATAATTGTCTTTAAATACCACAAATAATTTATCCTCTAATAATCTTCACGGCTTCTCACACATATGAAAAGTACATAATTTTTAACAAGTTCAAATCAACTCATTAGACACACAAATTTTCACATACATGACATATTAAAATTGTCAAGAAATTTTTTTTTTTTCTTATCTCAAAAGCTATGTATAAAATTAGCTCTGAATCCATAACTATATTGTTCGAATATAAGGTTAGTTTTCAATTGTGAATCAATGGATCTTCAATATATTGACTTAATCTATTCTTTTGCACTTATTCATATTGAACTTCTTGATAACTCCTAGATCTTGCATTTTAAAATCTTTAATCAATGTCATATTGGTTTCATTGATAAGATGTTCATTATTTTCACAAAATGTCCAATGTAGGAAGGTTTTTTTGGATGACATATGATTGGAGTAAATTATAATAGTCCTCATTGAATTGATTCAAGACTATTTGGATGAGCTCTTTTAAATTTAAACAAGTTCTTTGTTGAAGTCCTTCATTGAAGGTAAGCAACCTTGATGTATTTATGGACTAATAGATGGAACAATGTACAATTGTGCTCTCATTTCATAACTATAGATTTCGTAACTTAGATTATGTCAAAATGTGCTTAGGATAGATTGTAACTCTATCAATCTAGGCCTTAGATTAGGCAAACTAGATATTAGATTAAGGTGTCTTTTCTTGGAGGTGGTCGACCTCATGAAAATCTCTACAAATTAGAATCATTGATTTATTCTTAATTTAAACATAATTCAAGCAAATTAAAGGTGACTTGATTCAATCAAATCTTATCGTACTTATGTACACGTGGATGACGCATGTCAATCAATCATGGTGTCACATGACATGAATCCATTCGTTAGATTTTAATATTTTTCACACAAACAAATTGGATTAAAATGTTCAAGTGCCAATTTATTAACAATGTAAATGTCTTTTTAGTTTGTGACTCTAGACACCATAACATATGTTAATCCTGGAGTGAAATTGTTTCTTATATTAATAATAGTTTTTTCAATTATTGTTGTACCTTGGGATTTATGTGTTGTTATTGAATATGCAAATAATATTGAAAATATTGATTTATAATAAATTTTTGTGTCTAATCTAATTTTAGTAAATTTGGATCTTGTTAGATTAAAAAATTTGTTATTATTTTATATTTTTAGTTTTATTGATTTTATGTCATTACTTTTTTTTTTCAATTTGATATCATTTACAAAAGCTATGGTACCATTTACCATATCTTTGGATATGTTTATATTTGTTAAAAGCATAACTTTTGCTCCTCTTACAATATTTTTAATTTGATAAAAATTTGTATCATTTAACCATAATTGTAATTCTTTTATTGATTCAACATTTGTTTTTTACATTTATATTTATTATTTCTGTTGTGTAAAAAAAAAATTTAGTGTATGTTCATTGTATCTTAAAACATGTTCTTTGTGTGTACATATTACTGTTATATTTGCATTAATTTTTCGATTGCTTCAATATCAGTATTAAATCTACTTATAAATATTTTATCTATTTCATCTTGAATTGGTTTTTTAGTTCTCATTACCTTTAAAAAATTCGAATACGCAATGTCTTTACAATGTCCCACGGAGTATGTCAATTCCAAGTGTTTTGTCTTTTTCCAATAAGATGAATTTGATATATGACATATAAAACAAATATTTTTTCGTTTTATCCTTACAAATAGCTGGTAATTGTGCATGATTTCCTACTAATATTAGTGCATAATTTGTGAAAGATTGATTTTGTGACATATTTTTAACTTGATTTAATTGGTGAATTAGAAGTTGTAAGTTTGTGATGTCATCATTAACATTTTATCAATTATAATTACCTCTGCTTCTAAAATTAGCTTGAATCTAAAGTTAGTTGGATTTAAATTTTGTATGTATAAGTTGTTTATCGGTATCAAAAATAAATTGTGAATAGTCATGGCATGTTTACTTAATCTTGAAGTCGCGGCTCTGGTAGTTGCGCTAATCAAAATTTTACGTTCTATACAAGCAAATTTATATGTCATATATTTTATTAAGAATGTTTTCTCACTACCCGGTGTTCCAAAAATAGTAAAAAATTTTGTTTTATTTTCTAAAAGTATGTTATATATATTTGTTTGTTCTTGATTTAAAGTTGAATTAGTTAGATTCTGAAACTCATGTTCAAATTCTAGAATTCTTATTGTATCATTTGATAATAATATAGGTGTGTTATTTTGTTCGTTATTTGTCATTTGTCAACATTTTTTTGTTGTAGTAATACGTTAATTATTTATTGTCTTTGTTCATTCTCAATAAATTGTCTATTTGCATATTCTTGTATATAAAAATTAATGTCTTCTTCCGAGTTAACAAGGTTTTTTAATATACATTCACAAAAATATGTATTTTCTTTGTTTTCATTAGATATCAAATCTTTCTCTAATTTAAAATGTATGTATACAAAGAGTGCCACATGCATTGATTTTGTCCTCCATCGTCTTGGGTTTGTGGAATGCGTGGCTGGCAGAGATTGTGCGAGGGCCTTGAGAGGTGGAAGCTTGATGTTCCTCCCTAGCTTGTCCTTGGCTCTGGTTTGTGCCTTTGCTGATGTCTAGGCCTTGGTCCTAGCCTCTTGGTCTTGAATATCGGGCCCCACTACATCTGTTCCGTGATCTTGGCTCGAATTGGCTTGTGCAGCTTATAACGTGGGTGGCACTAGAATTATCACTTGGCCTGGTTGTGGTTGTGCTAACTCCTATAGAGCGCTGCGACGATAATTATTGAAACTTTCTTGGTAGCCATCCAGTGTTTGTCGAGATATACCCCCACTTGCTGCATTAAGAAATCCATCTCGTGTTGATTGAGAGGACGATTGGCAGGAATGGGCTGGGCTAATCAAAGGGCCTCCTCTTGTTGCAAGGTCTGCACCTGTGCTCCCAGGCGTTGATTCTATATTTCAAAGATGAGTAGCTACGAGCAACTGCTTTGCTTGCAACTGGACTTCTTGGACCCATGTAGAGGCATTCGTTGCTGATTTGAAGAGGTCTTAATGTAACTTTGGAGGCCTCCTTCATGCTGATGTAGCTTCAACACTAATACTTTTCTGTCTGCTCATGTTGTATGGCCACTTGTAGGTCTTGTTGGAGCTGAGTGAGTTCTACTATCAATAGAGTGTTGTTGGTGGACAATTACACTACTTGACCATCCAGTGAGGTTTTGGTTGCTACCATATCTTGAATAAAAGTACCCAAGGTCTGGTACGTTGATGTGACATCTATGGGCCTGGCCAGTAGGGCACTGCTTGTTGGGCCTTGCTGAGGTGTTGCCCGGGTGGTATACTCTCTTCTTCGTCTTTAATGAGAATCTCTAGTGCCATCATCCCTTCAGGTGTGGTGAGATCAGCACATTGTGAGGTGGCAAAGTATGCTGATTGTACGAATGCGTCATCATCCAAGTGTTTGTCAAACTCAGTAATCAGATTAGATGAAGCAGATGGGGGGATGATGAGGATGATGATAAGTGTGTATAGGTGGTGGAATGGGTTGTTCGAAGGAGGCAACAAGTGGAAGAGTGGGATATTGGAGGGTGGTGTCGAGGATGGAAGGAGAGGAAGGAGGTGAGAGGTGGAGCATGTTTAGCCAAGAGAGGGTGACGGCTGACAACTGAGAGTCTTGTGGGTTAATGACAAGCGGTGGAGTGGAAACAAAAGAGTCAAGAGATTGAAGAGATATGGATGAGTCGATGGTGATGGAGGGTGGAGGAGTAGCGAGAACGGTGGTGGAAGGTGGAGGAATGGGAGCAATAGGAATAGAAGAGGTGGTAGCAATTGATGGTGGAATGGAAGCAGAAGAAGTGGATGCAGGACTTCTCCTATCTCTTCACACTCCAAAGAGTACCAACCAAGATCCTACAAGTACCCAAAAGTACAAATATCTGATCTGATAGCATGACGTCAAAAGATACACTTTAGATCGTGGCTAATCTGCCACTCTTATAATTTTCTGATTAGTTTTAGCTGGTTAATCACTCTAATCTTAAAAGTTACATAGAGCGACTATATACTTGTTGGATGATACTTGACAATATAGATGACAGAATACACATACAGTGTGGTAGTCTGATGCTAGTAAGCAATCAAGACGAAATCACAGAATACATGTCTGCCTGCGTGCAAAGACAATTCTGTCAAGGATCTGTAGATCCAACTGTCCGCTAGTAAAGCGAGACAATTGCTCATGAGAGAACTGTGTTTCTCCCATGCCAACGCACTACGTGGATTTGCATGCGGTGCTTGAAAAAATCAGAGAAAGATCAATATAGATGTTTTTCGGACTGTAGGAGTGATTCAGCTAGCAGTGCCCAGTGATTGCATCTGAACTCCATCTGAATCGTAAGAAGATCGTGGTTGTCGCGACTGTTTCACGATTTCTTCTTCTTCTTCGATCAATTTTCATCAATGGTATCAGAGCCTACCTGTATTATTATAATATGACATAGCCAAGAAGCTATCAGATCTAGGAGGCCAAGCATTCAACCGAGGAAATAGACTCCAAGGAGCAATGGCCTTAATCAGCAGCATGCAGAGCAAGACCTGCACAATTCTTGATTCTTCAGGATCTAACTTTCTAGCGTGGAAAGTCAAGACATCACTCATACTCAAGGGCGAAAGTTTATTTCCCTGGGTGGATGGCACAAAAGAGATGCCTACCACATCAGGCAAGGAGCTACGCGAATGGAGGGAGAAAAACGACAAGGCAGTAGCCTTGCTATCATCTTCCATCGAAGATAGTCTCACACTTGACCTGGCAACACTCTCCAAAGCTAAGGAGATGTGGGATGCATTGCTCACCAGATTTCAGACGAAAACAAGAAGTCAAATCATGATACTGGAAGACCAGCTGACGAATCTATAGTGGGATGGAAAAGACCTCACTTTTTTTGTAAGGAAGATGAAGGATCTGTTTCTGTCACTACATAACTCTGGAGCAGAGAACGTTGTGTCAGTTGAGAAGCAGCTCACATACCTGTTGAGAGCCTTACCCAGATCATTTCAGATGACAAGAATCCTGCTCGCGAAAGATCCTACCATGAACCTCGAAAAGGTGATTGTTGAGATTCGAGAGAAAGTCAAGGCCAAAGAACATCTTGATCACAAGGATGGTTCTGACCAAGCCCTCTACGACAACAAAGAAAGATCCAAGAAACAGTTTAAGCCTAAGAGGGAGTCGAATCAGAGGCAGGATCGTGACTAGCAAGCAAAGGAAACCGACAAGGGCAATTGGAAGACCAAAAAGAGGTCAAAACAACAAGGTGCAGACAAGAAGACTTGCATGAGATGCAGAAGAGATGGGCATACATTAGATACATGATGGCTCAATCCCAAGATTGAGTGTATTCATTGCCACAAGAAGGATCACACAGCCATGGATTGCAGCCAGAATCCGAGAAACAAATCAGCACAGAGCAGACAGAAGAATAACAATAGTTCATCCTATGTCGAGGAGCCCGAGAGCTCGAAGATGGGCGAAGAAAGAACGAACAGAAACTGTTAGGCCACCTACATCTGTGAAGACGTGTGTGCAGCATCAACATTTGACACATATGAGGTGATCCTAGATCCAACCACCTCACACTTCGAGACATCAAGATGAATCATGTCTGATTTCAGAAGTGTAGATCCTTCAAGATTCATAGTTCTTGGAGATAGATCTAGACATCAAGTGAACGGTATTGGTTCACTATGGCTCAACACCAACGACAAAGACAGATGACTCGAAGACAATCTGTTCATGCCTACTCTGCAACAAGACTTGCTTTTTGTAACAAGAATAGTAGATGCAGGGATGTGTGTGACATTTTCTAATGAAGCATGCAACGTGATTGACGCCAGTACCAGTACTCTGATCGCTCAAGGTAGAAGGAAAGGAAACCTATATCATCTGAAGGTATGTCTACCTGAAGATCAGATGCATCAAACTCATGATGACCAACCAGAAACTCTGTGACACAGAAGACTCAACCACATGAACTCAATGGCACTTTATCAAACAAGCCATTATGGAACGATAACAGGGGCCAGCATCATGCAACCAGTTTGACCACCTGTGATGCATGTTTGAAGGGCAAGATGTCATGTACTCCATTCATCAAAGACTCATATGGAGCAACCAAGAGTCTGGAGCTAGTGCATTCTGACATCTACAGACCATTCAACGTGATCTCAGTAGGAGGTTCAAAGTATTATATTACCTTCATTGATGACTATAACAAATTTGCTAGAGTGTATTTTATTCAGAATAAATTTGAAGCACTTGATAAATTCACAGAATATGTGAATTGGACTGAGAGATGTACAGACAGTAAAGTGAAGCAGATCAGAATAGATTGAGGTGGCAAATACATCTCGAATCACTTCACTGACTTCTACAATGATCGTGGCATCATTCATAGAAGGACTACAGCCTACATACCGTAGCACAATGGTGTTGGTGAATGAAAGAACATGAGGAAGTCCTCCAAATCCAAGGTAGAGCCTCCAAATGTCCTCCAAGCAACCTACAAGCTTCAAGATGCTCCCCAACTCCAAGCTAGGATGCCTCCACCTGCAAGTAAGGATCTGCAAGCCTCCAACAATCTCTCTTCCACCTGTGTCCCTACTCTTTAATCACAAAGATAGATAACAAGTTGGCCTCAAGTATTCACCACCCAACCATAGTTAGATCCAAGCTCCAAGCAAGACCTATCTAGCACCCCCTTGCTAACCATAAACAAATCACAAACATACCACAACACTCTATAGCATACTCAAGATCCAAACCCTACTTATGTTCCATACCATAAGCAAGATCCAAACCTTAAGCATACTACCACAAAAAAGTACTCTACACACTAGTAGCAACACTAGAGCATAAGCAAAGCAAACAAGAGAGATCTCTCCCTCCCAATAGGCACCCTACTACCCTCATATAGATGGCTCATGGTCCCCTCCAATGGACTATGGAGTTCCATGCTCATCCAGTGAGAGAGAGAGAAGCCTAGGGGAGTTAAAGAATCTCCAAGAGCCTCCATAGGCTTATGGAGTGTCAAGAGACACCTTCCATAACCTATGACTCTTTGAATGCCTTTCGTGTGGGAGTTGGGAACTCAATGGACCCTTTGGGAGGGCACCCTCCTACTAGGCCCCAAAGCCCAAGTTGTACAAGTATACTTTGGTCCTAGACCAATAAAGTAATATGGTTCAAGGTTGAGGCCCAAGGTTTAGAAAAATAGTCATTCAATGACTTTCTAACACCTCTCTAGGTTCCATACCTCCGTCCAAGGCATAGATACCTATCTGCCCTTAACCAAGGACACTAGTACCTTAATCTAAGTCACCTATCCTTAATCCTAAGGGTATCCCTTATCCAAGGGTCATGTGACTCCATACCTCTGACCAAGGTATAGTCACTTGCTTGCTCTTATCCAAAGGCACATACCCTTAATCCTAAGGGTAACTTGACATTTAGCCCCCAACACTAAATGGACCAATAGGGGTCTGAAGTACTACTAGTTACATAGGTATGTAACATTCCTTCCCCCTAAACTTAAATTTTTCCTTGTAGGGAAAAATTTGAAAAATTCATTTGGAAATCAGTCTCCTTTTCCCAAGTATCCTCCTCTTCTGATTTGCCCCTCCACCTAACTAAAAATTCCCAAAGCACTTTACGTAGAGTCCTCTGCCAGCTATTAACAATTGCCTGGAGTTCAGGTGGTCCACTCACAGACTCATCACGAAGGAGTTCCACTAGATCTTCCACAAGGACCAGGGTCTCCCCAACTCCCAACGAGGGTTTCAACTTACTAACATTAAAAACAGGATAAATTCCAACGTTAGTTGGAAGGTCTAGTTTGTATGCGACCTTGTTTATCACTTGGATAACCTTAAAAGGACCACAATACCTAGGCGTCAACTTTGCACACTTAATAGTCTTCAAGTCCCTAGAGTGATTAGGGACTCTCAAAAACACCCAGTTGTTGACCATGAATACCTTGTGCTTTCGAGATAAATCAGCATAGTGCCTTGCCTTGTCTTGGGCACTTCTTATGCTATCTTTAGCCAACTATAACATTTCTTGCATATCCGCAAGGAAATTAGCTGCGGCTTGCACCTGTAGGTTTTTCATGCCAACACTAATTGGTGATCGAGGTTGAAAACCATACATAAACATGAAAGGGCTGAATCAGTCGCTGAATGTTTTGCACTGTTATATGCAAATTCCACTAGTGGAAGGTACTGTTTCCAATCAGTTGATCGCCCACATATGCTCAAAGCATATCATCCATCGTCTGATTCGTCTTTTCCATTTGACCATCTGATTCGGGATGATCTGTAGAACTCATACTTAAAATTGTTTCCAACTTTTCAAATACTGCTTGCCAAAAATTCCTAGTGAATTTTGGATCATGGTCACTGACAATATTACAAGGCAGCATGCACAGTCATAAAACTTCTCAACAAACAGTTGAGCTAGTTCTGAAGCTTTAACAGTATATTTTGTTGGGATAAACTGAGCAAACTTCGTAAGTCTATCAACAATGACCCAAATCGAATTGTGGCCCTTCCGTGTACGTGGAAGCCCGACCACAAAATCCATAAATATACTTTGTCACTTTCCGATAGGAATATCTAAAGGATGTAATAGGCCACTAGCTTTTAGCCTCTCTGTTTTATTTAACTAGCACTTAGTACATTTAAGTAGATGGGCCACTATCTGATTTTTCATCTTAGGCCACCAAAATTGCCTTTGAACTAAGTCAAGTATTCTTTGTATACCCGGATGTCCTATGCATGGACTATCATGACACTCATGCAAGATTTGGGCCCTTACAATGTCATTCTCCGATACACACACCTTTCCTTTACGAAACAAAATCATGTTTCGAATTAGGAAATTCGTTTCAGTCTTTCCCTAATTCGAGGAATCTTGCAAACCTGAATCGACCCTCAAAAGTACTTGTTGCCAATACTTTCCAAAAAAGGGATCGGACTCATATAGTCCTTGAAGAGATTGAAACAACTCCGGTTCTATAAAAGTAAAGCACAACTGATTAATAACCGGTAACTGACTCAAAGCATCTGCTAGAGTATTTTGACTTTCTTTACAATAACGTATAGAAAAGTCAAAGATTTGCATCAGCTCAGCCCATCTAACTTGTCTCCCATTTAAATCTGTAGCATCATAGAAATATCAAAGAGTTTGATGATCCGTCAAAACTTCAAATCTAGCTCCATACTAATAATGTCGCCAAATTTTCAAGGAATGAACAATTGCAAACAGTTCATTCTCATAGGTACGATACCTAGACTGAGCAGGATTGAGTTTTTTGCTTTCATAAGCCATAGGATGTCCATCCTGCATCAAAACAGCTCCAATAGCATAATCATTGGCATCGGTCCTAACCACAAAAGCCTTATTAGGATCGCCAATGATTAGTATTGGTGCCGAAGTGACACTTTTCTTAAGAAACTCAAAAGAATTATTCATATCCTCCATCCACACCACTAGTGAACTCTTAGCCCTTTCGGCTTAGTTTCTTATAGTCTTTCAAAACCTGGGTAAGGGGAAATGCCAATCGAGCAAATTGGGAAATATGCCAATGGAAAAATCCTACAAACCCCAAGAAAGACTTAATTTTCCGAACTGTGGTGAGAATAGGCCAACCAATAACCCTTTGTATACAATCGGCCTCAATCTCCACTCCCCGCCCCAAGTAGGACAATTCCTTAGCTAAAAAGTCACACTTAGACTCCTTGGCAAAGAGCTTTTTCCTTCTTAGAATGTCCAACACAATTCTAAGATGCCCTTTATGTTCCGCCAAAGACTTACTGAACACTAGGATATTATCTAAGAATACCACTACAAATCTTCCCAAATATGGCCTGAACAAATTGTTCATCATCTGTTGGAAAATTGCCGATGCATTGGTCAAACCAAAAGGCAACACCAAAAATTTGTAGTGACCAAAGCGAGTTCGAAACTCGATTTTTGGTATATCTTCTGCCTTAATGCGTATATGATGGTAGACCGATCTTACATCTATCTTGGTAAAGTACCCAGCACCACCAAGATAGTCTATTAGATCATTCATCTGCGACAATGGATATCTATTCTTAACGGTTACCTTGTTCAATTTTCTTATAGTCGACGTAAAACCTTATAATCCCATCCTTCTTGGCAACCAGAACCACTGGTGATGCCCAAGGAGACTTACTAGGTTGTACCCACCCCTTTTTTAGGTAATCATGTAATTGCCTATTCACCTCGGCTTCTTCCGATGCACTCATCCTATAAGGACGCTATGCGATTAAAATCGCTCCAAGTATTAGGTCAATTTTATGATCAACTGTCCTTTCTGGTGGTAAACCTACAGGAAGGTCTAAAAAAACATTATTGAATTCCTGCCTAAGTTCATTATAGGCTTCAAATTCTGTAGTGTGTGCACTGGGTATATTTATGGCATTTGTATAAGTTCATCATCATTGCAACAAATGATATCGTTAAGAAAACATAAATAAACTTTAAAATCAAAATTCTTCATAATAGAATTAAGTTCCTATTTAGAATAAGGGTTAACATTTTTAGTGTCAACACTTAATTAAAGAATTTTCATGCATAAAAGAAAAATGTTTTTCAATAAAATAAATTCTCAATGACTTGTTCTTATCAAAATGCCATTGTTGCGCAAGAACAATATTTACATTAGCTAATGCAACAACATAGAATTCTAGTTTTCAGAATAATCCCGAATGTGCAATTTTACATCAGGAACAATAAAATCCATCAAATCAGAATTACTTCCCGATGCCATTGTCACATGATATTTTTCTCACTTTTTCTGGTAGGAAGGTTTGGCGTCTGCATCAAATTTACATTAATAAAGTTATGAGTGGGATCCCGTGTCAAAAAGAACATTAACAACTTGATCATTAACTTTTCCTATTAATGCAAATAAGGTCATTAGGTCCAAAAACTAAAAAACTAAGGAAACAGACATCCATCTCATTACTTCGAGATAGATAACCTGAGGTTGAAGCTTGTTTTTTGACGCAATCACATGCAAAGTGACCCTCGGATTTCGAAAATTCATTTATTTCGTAAATTTTAGTGTTGGTTATAAAAGTTGTTGTTGTTTAATCCGATCTGATATTGATTTGACAAAAGTTTGCATAAATCACGACTTGTTGATTAATATCAATCTGTTATGAAGGTTTTCAACGTTTCACTTATTAGTTGATGATTGGATCTCGACTAATTAAAGCGAGTTTTGCATGTTAGGAAATCAATATGGCACACGATAATGCAAATGCAACTCTTGATGGTCAGTGCCAATGCCTACCTATCTGCAAATTTGCCAGTCGTTAAGCCAAGCACTTAATGAGATTAACAACACGAACACTTTGCGTGATCAACAAATGAAAGTGTTGTTAATCAAGTGAGAGCTTTATCTGCTCCAAATTTGGGCTTTTAGCTTGAACCTTTTTTGGGAGAGAAAAAAGAGAAAAAAACCTGAAATTGTGGATGACTGGTTAACCAAGTCGACCGATTATTTTAATCTTCCTGAGGAGAAAAATATTGAGAGTGTTATTCTATTCTTCTGTGGCAAAGCTTCGTCATGGTGGCGTGACTTGCAATCTAATCCTACCACATGGGACGAGTTTATGGAAGTGTTCAGAAAGTTGTTTGTGGTTGTGAACGACTCAGATTTTTATCAAAGACTTGTGAATTGCAAAATAGGTACTCGGAGTTTGGACTCGTTCCCACAAGATTTTATGGATTTATGGAATAAAATCCCCTCATTCGAGGCAAAACTAGCATTGTGGCAGTTAGGTCTGCCCGCAGATTATCAGAATGAGTGTAAGCATAACGTGCTTCAATCCTTTGATGATGTTGTTAATGTCGCGAAAGCATATGACTCCATGATAGTGACATCTAGGAAGCAGTTACAGGCTAATCCATCTGGATCATCCGGACCCAGCCAAAAAAAAAGAGAAGAAAAGAGTTTGTGACATTCAATGCCAAAATATGTTAAAATCTCCACCCTTCTTGATTGAACATAAAAAGTAAAATACGTGCCATTATTCATAGTAGTGAAAAAACGGACACTTATTGCCTCATTGGCTATTGGCCACCTTATTATTTGAATTCTAAAAGAAGTAAAAACTACAACCTATTTTACTAATTTGATTTTTAATTCTCTAATTGATCTAACTCCAATAATGGCCTAAAAATCACTTATTCCTATTTATTTAATAAAATACCAATGTGTAGATTGGACTTACACACACAAAGTGTCAAATCTGTCAAATACAAACTTCACTCTATTAAAATACAATCTGTCTGATGTGTGATTTAATGGCCATTGGTTTGTTACTAAACTTCTATAAGTACTTAAAAACCATTGTTTGAAAACATAAATGCTAGAATGTAAATACTTTGAATACTGATCGTGATTACTCTGAATATTGAAACACGAATACTCTAAATACTAATTGTGAATAATTTGTTACTACTACATGAATAATTTGAATAATAACTATAAATACTATAGAACTAAAATCTAAAATTGAAACATAGATATTTGGAATATGATTATGGTCAATGGTGATTATGATAATCCAAATATTACTTTCATAAATATTAAAAGACAAGATTCAAAACGTTGAATCATGTTTTTGTGAATTTTGAGATTGTGAATGTTGAATCATTTTTTTAAATAGTGTAGTAATGAAAAAAAATCATGACCTTTAAAAACTAAAATTGTAAATATTAAATTGTGACTTTTTGTAGATTATGAATCAAATACTTTAATACCGATGTGAATTTCATTAATACTAGATTTTGAATCTACAATAACTCAAAAATTAAAAAATCTACTACTTTTAAGTATTCAAGTGCACAAACTATCGTCATTCTCATTAATTTAATCATAAAATTGTCACTTGTGAAATTTATAACTATTTTCTTCAAATTGTAAACAATAAATTATGAAATTCATTGATGTTTTTATAAATTCGTGAACGTGCATATTGATTTATGTATAATACATAAGCTACTTTTGAAAAAATTGATTTTGAGAGCATTGATATTGGATTGGGCTATTGTCTTGTCCTAGATGCCAATCTCAAACTACAAAACACCAAATATTGATACTAAAATAGTAAAAGTGGAATTTTAAAATCACAAAATTTGAATTTTAAGCTAAGAAAAAAACATTCCAATTACTATGCAATATTTCTAGGTCAATTGTATCTACGAATGATTTTCATACAATCTTACTTGGTGATAGTTTGTTTACTTAAGACATTCATAAAATCTTGAAACACCACATTTATGGCAAGGCCTTTGCAATTTATATACCACAACAATGACATGCAAATTTTTGTGATCATTGTGGAATTTATGTAATTAAAAAAAAAGCTTTCTAAATTGTTGAATGTAACATAAGACTCATGATAATGAAAGCAATCTCATACATTAAAAAAGATTTCAAGCACAAGGACAATAGTTTGCACAAACCAATTGGTACTTCAACATACATTCCTAGTCAATAAAATAGGCTTGGATGATAACTTACCAGAAACTAAACCATAAGAAGTGGACCCAAGCAATCAACATCAATATATGTAGCAAATCAAAACTTCTCTAGCGAATCAAAATGTTTTCCCATCCAAAATGTAGTAAATGATAAGCATTTGGTATGCATTACACACACCAATACAACGTCAATGTAGATAGTTGATAATTTGCACTCAATGCCTATCAAATTATATAAGCTTCAATTGAAATCTTACAAATTGTTGTTTCTTTCAATTACATAGCCAGGCTCAACCTCACACATTTGAACACCATCACTATTTTTTGTCGGCGGGTGATGAAATGCAAACATCCTTTTCCAAAAAACTTTTTTCACAACAACATGGCACTATGTTATGGCATTGCCTAATGTTTTTTTTCTCACCATCACCACAATATCACCTCGTAAAAAAACCTATAAAAACAAATAAAGTTGTTAAGAAATTCTTTCATACCAAAATACCTTATTGAAAGAGTCAATACAATAGTACTATAATGCTCCAATATTGAAAAATTCATCATATGTTGGGTAATGTTTCTATATATGCATGTAGTCAAGTGCACTTTGTATTTTTGGGTCAATACTCACATTTTTGTCAAATGCATGCCCAAGTTATCTCATTACAAATGCAAGCCCACATCCTTGAAAAATCATTCAACAATGGAGACAACAATGGGCTAAAATGGCCTCAAAAGCTATCCTAATACATCATAGGACTGAACAATGGTATAGATAATCAATAAAGTACGTCAAAAAATCAATTAAATTGCTTCCAACAAGACCTTGTGCCACAATAGAAAACCAATATTATTGCCTAACAAATCTCCATCTTCAAAAAATAACAAAATGAGCAGATATTTTAAACTGGTAAATCAAGGTTTGTCAAGGAATGCAATCAAATAGAAGATTTAAACTTTTCCACTTGAAAATAGGACACTATGTGTGGTTAAGTTCATAACTTCATATCTCCTTACATGGCACTATATGTGTGACTAAGTTCATAGCTTTATATTTTCTTTTTTTAAGTCCATTGGGTTCTTAGCCTAGCTACTACTTACCATACTAGGTGCAAATGACTATAATGTGGATTTAAGGGCACAAGCGCAATCAATGATGCCCCAACAACATAGGCTTCGATTCCATTGTAACTATTGTCTCGAACTATATGGTACCCCAAAATAACTTATTCAAGGCGATTAAGCATATTGATCGCTAAGATTTATTGATAATTCATAATTGATCATCTTTTTTATCTAATACAAATTGATTTTTATGCTTCTATACATTTTTACTATTTGAGAATTCATGTGCACTTGTTTGCTTTTAACCATTGGCTAGTCAAAAGAGCTTGGAGACTTGCAAAAATAAAGTTTAGTTGTACACTTCCAACAAGTAGTTTGCATATCGATGTCAATCCCAAGATATTACTTGACATAACAAAGAAGACAAAACATTACTTTATTAAGTCCATCCACAAAATCTCAAACCATCAACTACATACATATTTGCCCAGAAACGCTTTTATGGGCAAAAACGTTCCCAGAACGCGTTTCTGGAGCAGAATCTTTGGAAAAAAAAAACAGATTAAAGAATCTAATGGGATTGACATAATCCAACAGGGATTGATGCACCTAAACTGGACCACACTATACCTAAAACATTCAGAAACCTACACAAATAGACTGGCCTTAATTAATGCTTAATTTGATACCCATAGTCCACAAAAAAAAAAAAAAACATTTCTAAAAGACGTTGCTCCAAATCGGAAACGTGATTCGGAAACACATTTCTGAACGTGTTTCGGAAACACATTTCTGAACGTGTTTCTAGAAATGTATGCAACTATGGCACAAACTAAATGCCACAACCATAGAACCCACAGTTCTGAGACTCTTTAGCCCCTAAAACCCCTAAAAAAATTAATTATTCTTCACGGTTCTTGGAACCAGACTTTGTGAACCGTATGGTTCATTGTACGATTCCAAGAACCGTGGTGAACCGTCCACGGTTCACGGATTCTATGGCCACAACATGCTTACTCCTGTAACCAACACCCAAGATTAAGTGCAAATTGCATGCAATAACTATGTCCATATTGGGTTTCATCAAGTGAAGAGTAGGCACTAAAGAACAAAGCCAATGAAATGGAGGCCCAACTTCCACATAGAAAAGTAGGGAAGATTTAAATTTCATCACATCAAGGTCTACATAAATGGCATAGTTAGTGGCAAAATGATACACTACAAATATCAAGAATAAAAACAAATCAACTGATTGCAACTTCAAAAAATATCTCAAACAAGATTTATGGCAAGTAGCTCAATTTGAAGATGACCAGTTCATGGTGATGTCACAGAAATAGTAGCATAGCACCACCCAAGTTTGCAAATTGAACCAATCACTAGCTTCACAAACATCCAATCAAAGGAGTAATTCTAGATACAGGAAGTGTGAACTGAAAGTATAAACTTTGTTCTAACAAAACCTTCATTCAGACCTAATTTGCAATAAGAGAGTTTCAAAAAGTGCTCAAGACAGCCTTGTGGAATATTAATCATAGAAAAAGTTCAAAACAAGGCTCTTCTAATACTTTTGAAAAAAACCAGCTATTGTGTACCTGGTTCAAATGTCGTCGACGATATTCTAACTTGGGAAATAGCTTCAGCTCCTTCAAATCACTTATGAGACTGTTTACTGCATCATCTTTGAGATTCACCTCTGACGCTTCACTAGAGCCTGACTTCAGTTTACTGTCAATGCAATTTTCTCCTTCTACTTGAATCTTTGCAATGGCTCGTCCACGTTTGCTTACAAGTCTTGGCACATGTAATCTCACTATAGAATTCAAGTATTAGTCCAGTAACACAAAAGTATGAAAGATTAGAAATCGCTAGAAGCGAAGAGAGTTTTCCTTAATATTCTGTTGCAAGAAGGGCCGCTGAGACACATTTTCATACATGTGCAAGTATTTTAAAAAAAGCTAACCTGTATATTCTTCATCAACGTCTTTCAACACCTTCACATGCATGAAAGCTAGTTATGAACTACAAAAATTATGATGCCTAAATATATGTAGTTAACTCCAAAGACAATCAGCCATTTATGATCCTTCCTTGAGATTGATCACCCTTAGTGCAAATGCTAGTATTTTGAAATTTAAAAAAAAAAACCTTTTTCTTTGTGCTTACCATATTCAGATGCTTATCAAATGCCACAAGAAATCCAGTGAGAATCCCCCGAACGCCATGTGTATGTCTTGTCCAGACCTGAATTTGTGTCTGATTTTTGTAGCAAGCTGCCAGAAGAGCCAAAGGACCCTTATCGAGTTTTTCTGAAAATAAAACATGCCCAACTTAATATGCCTTGTTCTGGTTGGATTTTTTTGCCTCAAAAGGTTTTTGGTAGCACATTTTGACATGAAAATAGCTTGGTTAATAGAATAGATTAAGTTTCAAAGCCATCTAGGGCAGATAAAGGAGAAAGACAATGAGCTTGTACTGTAAGATTGCCTGCTATTGCATCCAATATCTTTATCTGGCGAGCCTTTGCTGCAGCCTTTTCTTGTAAAAGAGAGGTCCGTGCCTGCGTTGACCAGAAATCGCTTCAGAAAGTTGATTGCAATTTACCATTATCCAGAAAACTTTGTGGCTCGCACAGTTGAATATTTTGAAGGATATTTCTTTGACAGTCCTTGCCTGCAATCTAACATCAACTTTGAGACCTTTGTTTGCAGCCCTTAAGCATTAAAATCACACAAAACAGATCAGTCCTTGCTCACCTCGGCCCTTGCTTGGGCAGCGATAGACTCTGCTGATCGGGGAGCCTTCACAGCTACATTAGCCAGAGATTCTGGCAGTTCCTAAAATGCGGAATTTGCAGCACTTCACCCGTAAAAACACATTCCAAAAAACCCTACTTCCAGAAAAAGGAGCTTTCAGCCACACAACAGGAACTTGGAAGGTTAAATTGCACGGCATCTGGTGTTTTTTACTCTAAAAAATTTATGAAATAACGAGATAAAACCTGTGGTAATAATCTTCGGCAGCTGGCAAGATTGTCTAGTGGCCGTACTCGGGGGTTGGGAGGCTGAAGACCTTTTGTATGTAGAGCTTCAAGGGCATCAAAATCCGGCTGCATACAACTTGTGAATAAAAGCATTAAATCTTCCCCACACGTTTGACTGACTATCATTCATATCTGAAACTACAATTGCGTTCGCAATAAACCTACTGTCAAGTGCTACTACAAAACTGAGAACGTCACTCAAAAGCTGCTTTCTCATGAGAACACTTCAGCAGAACAAGTGGCAGAGCAGATGGTTTGTGATTTGCTTACTTACTTGTAACCTCTGGAAATTAAAACCATCAGGAAAACCCTAACTATGCATGTCCTAATTCGCAAGCCTTTTTTTCAAAAGAAGACCTCAGCACAAGCGGAAGAACAGGTGATGCCATTTGTTTGATTACTGATAAGCTCCGGAAATTAAAACCCTAGTGAAAATCCTAAAGATACCTTCACTTTCCAAGTTTGTCAAATAATAACAAGCCCATGCATGCCTGCTCTGCTCTCTGTGCTACTACTTACATATTATTCTTCTGCTTATAGTACCAGCATTGCACATAAGAGGACGAGGGTCTTTTGCACTCACCGAGAGGAAGTCGAGGGAAGGTGGAAGAGTAGGAGGATCCGCCATCGCTGCTCGCTGCTGCTGCTGCTGTTCGATGGATCGTGGAACGAAGAATAATATAATATAATATATTGTAGCTTGGTGGAATAAAGTGCATTTCAAAAAATAACCTAATTTAGGGTTTATAGATCATATAAGCAAATCAATAGATTTTTATCTTTCAAGGACAATTAATTATACATGGCACAATTGGAGTACTAAAAAAATTTAAAGAGCTTCAATTTTTAAATCTTTTGCTATTAGTATCGACGTTGGTTATGGTTGATGGATCGGTTGTTAGTTTGGGTTGTTTGCCGATTAGTACTAAAATGCCTGAAGTTGATTGTGGATGAATGGTTGATTGAATTGAAGTGTTGCATTTGTGATGTAGGTAAGGTTGCCTTATGAGTGAGGGTTGTGGTTTCAATCGAAGTTGTTTGCAATCGACGAGGTTAGCTATTGGTGGGAAACAAAACTAGTTGTTTAAGAAGTGATGCTTATGCTTATTGATGTATTTATTGTTGTTCATAAGTTGGTTGCATTTCGAGCTCATTGTCGTTTGGTTGAGATCATTTGATGGTTATTGGAAATTGATAGTTGATTGGTTGTCTTTGTGATTGACAAATACGTAAAGTTGGCTGATGGAGAGATGATTGCTCAGCAAGTGAACGACCAACTAAAATGTGGACTGTATGGATTGAGAGTCTGGTTGTGAGAGTCCATTCCACTGCCTTCGCCATTTGCAAGTCTGTTTACTAATTGTTCGAAGCTTGCTAGAGCCTGCTACCTACCTGTTTTGCCACACCAAAGCCTGCTGCAGCTCGTTGTTGGCTACTTGCCACCTGCCTGTCACCCATGCTACCCTACCAATACCTGTTTGTAGTCTCCTACACTTGTTCTTGTAAACATAATGTTTCTACTCGATGGATGTCTGCCAGCCTTGCCCTAACTTGCTAGAACCTATGAGATCTGTACCTATCTATGTATCCTCTATGTAGCACCCACAACTGCAAGGTTACCTGTATTTTGCTCTATGGTTCTATCTGCAACTTATCATGGTGTAGGCAAATGTCAAATCGAGTTTCAAGAGCAATGTGGCATGGAATTGAGGTACATTTATGACTAGTCGACTTCTACGCATGTTGGTCTACTTGTGTTTAGACTGAGGTACTCTACTTTTACTCCATTTGTGTTATCTATATCATCGGTTTTCTGTAGCAGTTTCATTTCATATTTGCTATTCTTGAGTTAATTAAACTGAACTTATTATGGAATCATCTTTTTGTTCTATAATAGAGTGGAAGATTGGTTTTTCTAGTAAATAAGCATGAGTATTACAAAACATGTCAATATTATAGATGAGGTAATTCTCAAGTTTAATTAGTTAACTATAAAAATCACTAATTGTAGACATATTGTGCCAAGTTTGCTCACTACCAGTTATCAGAAATACTCTTGATGTTATGTCGTGGTTCTACACCTACCATTTCTAACGTTATGGAATCGCTTATGTTTTAATCTTACGCTGGTAGTAGAAGCAGAGCGTTATACTTGAGATTTTTGTAGAGTAGACAATCAGTTTTTTAGTTTACAGTGACTGTTTTGATATGAAGGAATTTGTCATTTTTGGCTAGTTCGTATATAGTAGCCTTGTTTAACTGCTAGAAACGATCAACCTAGAAGTGCATTTCAAATTTATTGCTTATGGGTACCAGATCTCTGACACAAAATTCTTCCTTGTATAACCGATGATCATGTCATGCCTTGCGATGAGCTCTGTCAACTGCCAGTGCATGCACAACCAATAGGCGAGTTTCGCAAAGTTTGTGTAGAGTTTCATGGCGCAGTTGTAGAGATTTGGACTCATCAAGACATTGCGTGGTGGCAACCCTCAGTGATGGTAAGAAAAACTCTACTGACATTACCTCATCTTGACCATAAACCAACTGGAATAGTGTCTGATCAATGCTACCCTTATATGTTGTCATGAATGCCTATAGAGCAGCATGTAGCTTATGTTCCCAATTAAATCTACTAGCTTCGACTGTTGTCGTGATGACACTACACAAGATCTTATTGGATGATTCTAGTGCCCATTGCCTTGAGTATAATATGGCATGCTGAATCGATGGATCATGAAGAATTCTTCCAATAAACCTTGATGGTTTTATTGACAAAATGGCTTTCGCGATCATTGACTATCTCAACTAGACATCCACAGCTCACAATGATATGTATATATAAAAATTTGGTATTAGTCCTAGCATCAGCCACTCGTATTGGGCTTCTACCCACTTGGTTAGATAATTTGTAGCCACGATTATATATCGGTCTTGTGAGCTTTTCATTGTTGGGTGGATGATACCAATATAGTCCAATCCCCACTTCTCAAATGGCGCATGAGCCATGACTAGATGTAGTAGATCATAATTCATTCTAGTCAGTCTCTTGGCTCGTTGGCATACATCACATTTTCTTAATTATTCTTTTGTATCCTTGTACATCGTTGGCCACTAGCATCCTGATTGTAAAATCTTGTGAATTGTAATATCAGATGCGAAATGACCACCACTCATGCCTTTATGAGATAAAGATATGAGTGGCTTCATGAGAAAGAACACACCTTCTAAGGAATTGTCTGATCCTCATCAATATAACTGGTCGACAAATCAACTGGTAAGGTTTGGCTCTAAGTATCAACTTCCATTGTTCCGCCGTCAGTAAAGTCTTGTCTAGTTGGTCCCGTATTAATCATTCAACGATCTCTGTGGCCCAATCTGGTATTGTGTCAACATAAAATAAGGTAGCATCTAGTAGCTCATCATCAGCTTCGGGTGCAGTTTTCTTCCCTATCCATGATACATGATGTTATGTTCATGTCCTATATAAGGGAATCAGAATAATTTCTGACATGAATAGCCAGTTACTCCAGTTTTATGTGGTTATTAGTTATGATACGTCATTCTGAGCGTGGTCGTTACAAGTAATTAATAATCATATGAGGGCCCAGACTTACAATTGGACATAAGAGCACTTGCATGGTGTATGACTGCTATAATGCAAAAATAGGAGATCAATAGCTTAATATAGATTGCATGGGAATCCTAAGGAAAATATTCTCTCCTCTTGGAGAGAATACATATCATGGAAAATCGCCCATCTCCCTATTAAAATTTCAGATTCTTGAGCCAGGTTTCCTCTCCTCCCTTGTATTCATTCACTGTGGCTTGGGGGTGAAGTGGGTAGGGTATTGACTAGTCTCTTCATGTTGGTTGGGTGGTTTATGTGAGAGATTTCAACAAGTTTAGTCATATTTTGGTAAATTGTCAACTGAGGCCAAATCATTTTAGACTTAGAGATAAACTTTTTGAAGTTATATTAGTTTAAATACATTCAATAAACACTTTTTGAAAGTGTGGGAAAGCTGATAGTTGAGTTTAAGAGAGATTCAAATTTGAAATTTGGGTACATTGAATCTAGACCCAAAAATAGTAGGGTTTACATTTTGGAGGAAAAGCCAAGTGGCCAAATAGGGTATGGTTCTACTACTCATTAGTGCACTATCTTGATGATATCTATGGCTAGAGATGCATCAAGCCTCAAGGACTTTGCACATTTACATAGGCTCCTATGTTTCCTCTTGGCCATCCCATTTTGTTGGGGGGTGTAGGAACAAGTAAGCTCTCTCTTAATGCCATTGCTCTCACAAAGTCTCTCATCTTATTGGAGATATATTCTCCTCCATTATTACATCTTAGAACTTTAATGCAAGAACTAAGTTGCTTTTCCACTAGAGACTTAAACTTCACAAAAGCTTCATATACAAGGCTTTTCTTAGACAATAATTCTATCCAAGTGAATCTAGTACGATCATCTATGAAAGTCACGTACATTTAGGAACCTCAATTACTTTCATGAGAAAAAGCATGTACATCTGAATGAATAAGATCCAAGGGTAAAGTAGATCTTGACAAAGATATCTTGTAGGATGTCTTGTGTGACTTTGCAAGGCCACATGCCTCACACACTTTGTGAATGATCCGAAAGCTAGCTCCTTTGAGGCCATGGACTCCATTGATTGAAGATTAAGATGGCCTAATCTTTTGTGCCAAAGCTCCACTTGAATCATCTCCTCCCTAACCATATTCACACTTTCAATGGACACATTAGCATCCAACTTAAAAAGCCTTCCTTGCTTAATGCCACTAGCTATGCACTTATCATGTTTCAAGATGGAACACACTCCATTTTTGAAATGTACATCGTCCATTATCCATTAGTTACAAACACTAAGCAAGTTTTTGGAATGGATGGCATGGAACATACAAAACATTATCAAGATCTCTCCTTTTAGATGATCCTAAGCATAATGGAATAGATCCTATGCCATCTATCTTACATTCTTGATCACTAGCAGTGTAGATTGATTTCTTAGAATCATTACAAGTATACTGTGCCTTACACACCTCAGCACTAAGATCTTGTATAAATTAGATTAATCTACCAACACAATAGCTTAGGTCTGGTCTTGTGATGGTTAGATATATAAGTGAACCAACTAGCTTTCTATAAAGAGTAATGTCCTCGAAGGATCTTTCATTACCTCTTATAGTTAGCTTTACATTTGACTCCATAAGCGTATCACAAGATTTTGCATCTACAAAATAAAATCTACTTAGAATAATATTAGCATACTTCTCTTGTGAAAAATGAAAGTAGATTGAGAAGTTCTAATCACTTATATTCCTAAGATGTAATGCAAATGACCAAGATCATACACCTCAAACTCCTCCTTGAGAGCACTCTTGATATCATCAACATCTTGGTTGTTACCTCCACTCAAGATGATATCATCCACATAGATTAGCAAGATAGTAACATCATGACCACAAAATCTATAATAAAGTGAATGTATGACATACTCACTCATAACAAGATTTTGAGAGAGTAAAAATGTGTTAAGCATAGCATACCAACTTCTTGGTGCTTGCTTAAGACCATACAAATTCTTTTGGAAAAGAAAAACATGATTTGGCTTGGTAGATGAAATGTAGCTCTCGGGTTGCTCCACGTACACTTCCTCCTCAAGATCACCATTCAAGAATGCACCTATGTGAAAATTGTCAACATTTCCTAGCTAGTTTGAGGCCTAAATTGGCTAAAATTGTAAATAGTTTTGGTTCTGGAGTTTCACACGTGTGAACCAGGCCACAATGTTTTTATTTACTGTATTTTTTCAGTATGATGAAGTGTCAAACTTCATACCCTTCAAAATGAGACCATTTTGATGTATTTTGGTCATATAAGCCATTTTTTAGCTATTTTTCCTATATAGGGAATATCTAGGGTCAAGTACCTTCTAGAGAGAGGAGAGAGAGTCATCTTCCTCATCCATAAATAGTAGGGAAGTCGTGGAGAACAGGTTGGAGAAACCTTTTGTATGCTTCATTGAGATCAATAGATCATTGTCATTGTTTCTTCCTCCATTGAGAGCATTGTTGTATGTATTGTCTTCAAGCTATTGTGTATGATCTTAGGTGCTTTCCAAAAGTGATAGGCTGATGTATTATGGACTGTATAATGCTATTTTGGGCCGCACTTGATGTTTATGGAAGTTTCCATTTGTGATAAATGCTTTTTGATCAAGTTCTTTGCATTCTAGGTAGCATAGAATGTGTTGCCAATTCCTAGCTTATGTAGTTTGGAGTGCAAGCATTCAAGCCAATGATCTTGGAGTATAGATCCACTTAGGATCTGTATTTTTCACATGGTATCAGAGCTGGTTGGCTTCTATTTACAGTAAGTATTCCATTTTTGGTGATATTTGGATGTTTGATCAAGTTCTAGCATGATTTTGCATTGCTTTGTTGATCAAATCTTACTAACCTTTGTTTTGTGAGTTGAACTTGTGGATCAAAAGCATATTTCAGGTCTATTGAAGATCAGAGGCTGAAAAGAAACTATTTTGGATCAGATCATAACACCTAATCATTTGTGATTGTGAGTCTTGTGCATATTCAATACTAACAATGTTCTTTTCAATCCTATTGTTGACAATCTCCATTCTTGGATGAACACTCTCCTTAAGTGGATGAAACTTCTCCTTAAGTGGATGACAAATGCTCTTTTGAGTGAGTTGTAATTCTCCTAAAGGCTGAGCAAAGCTCCCATTTGGATGAAAGATCCCCTTTTTTGGGTGAACATATTGTAAGCTCCATTGTGAAGAGCATATTGTAAAGATTGTCATCAATTTTGGCATAAATTTTGGTGTACTTTGTTGAGCATGTAAGTAACTCTCCTTATGTAATTTGATTGGAGCATTTGCTGGAAGGTGTTAACCATTATGCAAGTGTGTTTTCAGGTTCTTAACAGGTTGAGGAACATTCTCATGTGAAGTGATCTTAGATCTACATCTAAACACCAAGATTTGACAAGATAGTGAAGCTAGTCTTGTGATTCACTAAGTGTGCTCATTCATTCACCTCTAAATCTTGTATTTATCACTTGCTGGAGTTTATAAACTTTTAGAAGTGTGGTTTACATGTGGTTTTACAGGTTGAATCAATATCTTAGTGTGTTGATCATATGTTGATCAAGTTTGTTCATTACTAGGTAATCTTGGCATCCTAGTTTTGGGTATTTTCTAAGAGTGCAAGTAACTCTTCACACCATAACTTGATTTGGTCACTTGCTGGAAAGTTTGAGAGCTTAAGCAAGAGTGTGTTCAGGTTGGTTTGATTTTGTAATCCATTCTTAGTGTGTGCAAAGTGTTGCATGTGTTTCAATCTTCCTTTCTATGCTTGGAAACCATCTAGGTTCAAGATAGAAGTGTTTTAGGGTCCTAAATCTTCATAGATCTCTTTATCTATCATTTGTTGAGAGAAAAGTGAGTGCTAAGTGCTTTAGGACAGAACCTAAAAGTTGAAGAAACATTAGAATCATGGCTTCCAATGGTGGGATCATGCTAGAGTCTAGTGAAAGGTTGAGTTCATCAAACTACTCTACTTGGCAAGTGAGGATGGAGTCCTTACTTGAGTTGAATGAACTCATGGACATAGTTGCAGAAATTGAAGAGAGACCTCTCACACTTCAAGAGCAACAAAGGTTTGATAAGAAGGCCAAAAGGGCTCTTCATATCATTAAAATGAATGTTACAAATGAACTTCTCAAGGAAGTTGGAAAGTGTCAAAGTGCAAGTGAGGCATGGAATGCCTTAAAGAAGCTCTTTGAATCAAAGTCCACATCTAGGGTATTGACCCTAAGGAGACAAATATTTTCTAGTAGGCAAAGAGAGGGTGAAAGTGCTCATGCATTTATCTTGAGAGTTAAGTCCCTAAGTGATGATTTAGCATGCATTGATGAGAACATAAAAGATGGTGAAATAGTCCAAGTTATGTTGAATGGTTTGCTAAATGAACATGCTAACCTTGTGCAAAGTTTTGCCATTCAAAGAGTCTTGCCAAGTGTGGTTGACTTGCAAGAAATCTTATTGGCTGAAGAACATAGGTTGCAATCAAAGCTTGATGGTGCATCCTTGCAAGGTGGAGGTGAAGAGGCTTTCTTCACAAAAGGCAAATTCAAGGGCAAAGGTAAAGGCAAAGGGAAATGGTCCAAAGGTGGTAACTTTGATCATGATGATCACTCTTCCTCTTCCTCTTCTACTAAGAACAATAAGTCAAAGTTCAAGTGCTTTTATTGTGGGATAAAAGGTCATTTTGCAAATGAATGTTATAAGAAGAAAAGAGAGCAAGGAGAGAGGCAAGGAAATCTTACAATAGATGAGGAAGAACATAACACATGTGAATCACTTGTTATGACTTCAAGTTTGTTAGCCAACATAGATGATAATGATCCTTGGTGGATTGATAGTGGAGCCTCATCTCACATGACAAGACATAAGGAATACTTTACATCCTTATTGTCTTATGAGGGAGAAGGTAACATCATCTACACTGCAAATGATGGTCAATGTGACATCAAAGGCATAGGCACTATTCCTATTTCCCTTTCAACAAATAGGAAAGCAAATCTTGAAAATGTTTTGTACATTCCTTCAATCACTAAGAATTTGCTTAGTGTAAGTCAAATGATTGACAAAGGACTTGATGTGGAGTTCATTGGAGATGCATGTTTGATAAGTAAATGTGGAACCTTGATTGCTCAAGGTAGGAGGCATGGTAAACTTTTCAAGCTTGATGCATGTGTGATCTCTAATCATGAAGGATGTATGGCTAGGGAGCAATTGACAAACCAAGAAGTTTGGCACAAGAGGTTGGGCCATCCCAACTTCAAATCTTTGGAGGTAATGGCAAAGAAAGAGCTTGTTCTTGGTCTCCCTAAAAGTCTTGTTGCAAACAATAGTGTTTGTGAACATTGTGCCTTGTCCAAATCTCATAGACTTGCTTATTCTAGATCTACTTCTAGATCTAAAGAAGCTTTTCAACTTGTGCATTCTGATATTCATTCTTCTAGTACAACTAGCAATGGTGGGGCAAAGATGTATGCAACTTTCATTGATGACTTTAGTAGGTATACTTGGATCTATCTTCTTAAAAGTAAGGATGAAGTGTTTGCTGCATTTGTCAAGTTCAAGAATGAAATGGAAAACCAATTCAATACAAAGATCAAATGCTTAAGATCTGATAATGGAGGGGAATACACCTCAAATAGGTTCAAAGACTTTTGTATAGCACATGGGATTAAGAGGGAGATGTCTAGTCCTAGGACTCCACAACAGAATGGAGTGGCCGAGAGGAAGAATAGAACCCTTTGTGAATGTGCCAAGGCAATGAGACTACATGCTAATCTTGCTAAGTCTTTTTGGGGGGAAGCTTTAGCATGTGCTAACTATCTATGTAATAGATGGACAAGTGCTTCCTTGGATGGTAAAACTCCTCATGAGGTTCTTTATGGTAGAAGGCCGAGTGTCAAGCATTGTAGGATCTTTGGATGTACATGTTTTGTCAATATCACACTTGATGATAGAACTAAAGAAGATCCTTCATCAAAGAAGGGTGTGTTTGTTGGCTATAGTGAAGTAAGCAAGGCTTACAAAGTGTACATTCCTTCTACAAAGAAAGTTGTCATAAGTAGGGATGTCATCTTTCATGAAGAGAATGTTTCCAATGTTGTTGATGTTGATGTTGATGTGCCTACTAATCATCATGATGTGCAAGATGTCTTGGATGAAGATGGAGATGCCACTCCAAAGCAAACTTCAAGGAAGACTCAAAGGCAAAGGGCTAAGCCATCAAGGCTAACCTATGATGAAAAAGGAAAGCAAGTGGTGGACAACACTAACTTTGCTTTTCTTACCTCTTTTGATGAACCAACTTGTGTAGGTGAAGCAATTCAAAAGAAGGAATGGATCCAAGCCATGGATCATGAGCATCAAGCACTCATCAAAAGCAACACATGGAGGTTGGTAAAGCTTCCAAAGGACAAGAAGGCAATTGGTTGTAAGTGGATCTTCAAGATCAAGACAAATCAAGATGGATCAATCAACAAGTACAAGGCAAGGTTGGTGGCAAAGGGGTATGCTCAAGAATATGGTATTGACTATGATGAGACCTTTGCACCCGTGGCAAAGATGGTAACTATTCGAATCCTAATCTCTCTTGCAACTCTTTATGATTGGGATATGTGGCAAATGGATGTTACTAATGCCTTCTTGAATGGTGATCTTGAAGAAGATATTTACATGGAGCAACCCGAGGGCTATGTTTCACATGATGAGCCTAATCATGTGTGCTATCTCCAAAAGAGTTTGTATGGGCTAAAGCAAGCACCAAGGAGTTGGTATGCTAAGCTCAATTCCTTCTTACTTTCTCAAAACTTTGTTATGAGTGAGTATGATCATTCTCTCTACTTTAGATTGAATGAAAATGATATCACTTTACTTTTGATCTATGTTGATGACATTATCTTAAGTGGTGGTAACAATCTAGATATAGATGAAATCAAGATGGCACTCAAAAGAGAGTTTGAAATTCAAGATCTTGGTAAACTTCATTATATCTTAGGAATAGAGATTATTAGAACTTCTAAATCTACATTCATATGTCAAGAAAAGTATGTTAACTCTATTCTAAAAAGGTTTCATATGGAAGATTGTAAAGTTGTTTCTACTCCTATGGAATCAAATGTAAAGCTAACTACAAGAAGTAATGAAAGATCCTTCAAGGACATTACTCTCTATAGAAAGCTAATAGGATCTCTTATATGGTTAACCATCACAAGACCTGATCTAAGCTTTGTGGTTGGTAAACTAAGTCAATTTATGCAAGATCCTAGTGAGGCTCATTGGAAGCTAGGAAAGAGAGTACTTAGATACATCTCGGGATCTAGAGATTTTGGCATCTTGTATGGAGGTACTACACCTAACCTTTGTGGATTTTCAGATTCAGATTCTGCAGGTGATCAAATGGATAGGAAGTCAACAAGTGCCTTTGCAATCTATCTTGGAGATGGAGTGGTCTCATGGCTATCAAAGAAGCAACCAACTATCTCTCTATCTTCCACCGAAGCCGAGTACAAGGCATTAACAACATGCACCAAGGAGATTCTTTGGATCAAGAGGATGTTATTGGATCTTCACTTGCTGGAACCAGAGAAGACTCCAATCATACTTTGTGATAACCTTTCAGCCCAAAGCTTGGCAAGCAATCCTGTTTTTCATGCAAGGAGCAAGCACATTGAGATTGCTCACCATTTTGTGAGAGATCAAGTCATTGCCAAAGAGGTGGAGCTTCAACATGTCTCTTCAAAGGAGTGTGTGGCTGATATCTTCACCAAACCATTGGGAAAGGACCTATATTTAATGCATAGATCTAATCTTGGAATGTGCTCAAAGACTATGTTGAAACTAGCATCCAATGTTGAAGAGGGAGTGTGAAAATTGTCAACATTTCCTAGCTAGTTTGAGGCCTAAATTGGCTAAAATTGTAAATAGTTTTGGTTCTGGAGTTTCACACGTGTGAACCAGGCCACAATGTTTTTATTTACTGTATTTTTTCAGTATGATGAAGTGTCAAACTTCATACCCTTCAAAATGAGACCATTTTGATGTATTTTGGTCATATAAGCCATTTTTTAGCTATTTTTCCTATATAGGGAATATCTAGGGTCAAGTACCTTCTAGAGAGAGGAGAGAGAGTCATCTTCCTCATCCATAAATAGTAGGGAAGTCGTGGAGAACAGGTTGGAGAAACCTTTTGTATGCTTCATTGAGATCAATAGATCATTGTCATTGTTTCTTCCTCCATTGAGAGCATTGTTGTGTGTATTGTCTTCAAGCTATTGTGTATGATCTTAGGTGCTTTCCAAAAGTGATAGGCTGATGTATTATGGACTGTATAATGCTATTTTGGGCCGCACTTGATGTTTATGGAAGTTTCCATTTGTGATAAATGCTTTTTGATCAAGTTCTTTGCATTCTAGGTAGCATAGAATGTGTTGCCAATTCCTAGCTTATGTAGTTTGGAGTGCAAGCATTCAAGCCAATGATCTTGGAGTATAGATCCACTTAGGATCTGTATTTTTCACAACCTACACAAAGATATTCAACATTTTTTCAAAATTTACAAAAGAACTTGAGAATAGTGCACTTTTCAAAGTTTACTTTTCTTTGAATCTTTGTTACAAGTCAATCACATCATAAAAAGTACTTTTCAAAGGTACAAGTACATGTGATTAATAGGACTATTATCCCCTCCCCCACAAACCAAGTATGGATTATGTGCCTCCTGGGCGTGCAGCCATTGAGCCTTTAGAAAACATTAGCCAAAAGCTTAAACCAACCAAAAATATAAGTTAGATCGATTGCACCTTATTTGCAATGATCAGTGGCTCTGATACCAAATGTTAGAATCTCCATCATCGTGCAGGTCATTGCTAGAGCACAAACAGGTGATGAACACTACGTTACTGCCCAACCATAGAGGTACTGCCACCTCACCCCCATGCACTGGAGCTATAGACCACCATCAAACAAGCTCGAATCTTCTGTAAGTCTTTGTGTCCCATACCACCATGCCTTACCCTTGACCCTCGCCTACCTACATCCTGAGAACTAGATACTCGTCCTGACTTGACCACCAGTGGAAAAGCTCTTCATTCTCCAAGAGAGAATGAATGACAAGCTCATGGAGATCCACCTCTATATACATAGTCCAGGTGGGTCATCTTCGTCCATAGGAGCCACGCATGGCCAACGACACGTGACAGTTGTGCACACTGACGCGGGTCCATAACAACGAGCCACTGCATGCCAATAAGACATTGACACATGGCACCCAAAATACCTAAAGCTCCAGATCAGCGTTCCGTCCCATAACTGAGATCGACACCTCAAGTTTTCTGTTGCGTGCCCTTATGGGTACGTAACACTCTCCATCTTGAAGCTTCTCTCCAATGGAAGCCAACTCGCTATTTAGAGACTTGATTCTAAGCACATAATCATGTGCACTCTCCTCACTTCTCCTCATGCTTTGCAAAATTTGATTTCTAAGCATAAGTACTCTAGAAGTGTTACTAGATTCATTGATTGATTTTAAAGAGTTCCAAGCCTCTTTAGCACTAGTACATGCTGATACTTCTCTCAACAAATCATTGCTTACATTCATCTTCACATAGTGAAGTGCAAGCCTAGATCTCTTCTTGTATCTAGCTAACTCTTGTGCACCTAGAGGTTCGTCTTCATCTTCAATCAGAAACTCATAAAGGTCTTGGAGCACCATGAGTGACTCCATCCTAACTTTCCAAATAGCATAACTAGTAGAATTCAATCTCTCACTAGCTTCTAGAAGGTATGAACAATGTTTGAAGTACTCAAAGTGTTGGTTTCATTTGGATCACAAAATCAATGTACATAGAGAGGACAAACTCGAGATTGCCAATGAGCTCCAAAAATAATCTATCTTCTCAACACCAACATCAAGCAAAGAGACATGGTGGATTGATAGTGGGGCTAGTTCCCACATGTCATTCAAAAAGCATTACTTTTCTACTTTACTTTGTCTTTCAATTTCTTCATGTTGGCAGAAGTTCTTGAATTCTGTACTGGTGTATTTTCCACCATTATCAGATCTTAGAATTTTGATTGTGTTTCAGCTAAACTTTTGAACTATTAAAAATTGTAAACACATCAGTCTTTTTCTTCAAGAAGTAGACAAATGTCATGTGTCTAATCATCAATGAATGTAGCAAAGTACTACGATCCGGATATAGATGGAACTTTCATAGGCCCACATAGATCGCTATGTATCAGCTCAAGAACCTCCTTCACCCGTACTCCTTCAAATTTGAATGGTTCACGGTGCTGCTTGCCCTTCAAACATGATTCACACAGACTGATCTTTCTGTTAGTCACGTCCATGTCTTCTGTCATTTTTCTCCTTGACATTCTGTAGATTGTGCTGATGCTGCAATGGCACATCCTCTTGTGCCATAGTTCATTCTTGTTTTCTTCATTAGAAATGACAAGAACCTGATTAGTAGGATTTTGGACACTTGTTCGATACAAGTTGCCTTTTCTTTCAGTTGTCACTAGGATCCGGTTGGTATCGCAGTCCTTTATGTGACATTCGTTACTATTGAAAGTAACACTCAACCCCATATCAATGATCTTTGCTACTGATAACAGATCACTTTTTAGTGTGGGAACATGTAGGACTCCCTCTAAGTCTTTATAGCCAGATGTGGTCTTCATACGTAGAGTTCCTGTCCCCATGACATGATGCTTGCTATTGTCTCCCAAAATGACTTCTCTGTCTCCGTTGGAGGTCTTGTAGTCTTTCAGGACTTTCCTTTTGCATGTGATGTGCAAGGTGGCTCCTGAGTCTATGACGATCATTAGATCTAAGTGTGCATTGTGCACATCTCTTGTTGTCATAGCTTGCTCTGGCTCTTCCTCTTGATGGAAAGATTCTACACTATGTGCCTTGTCTTTGTTTTTGTTCTTGGGATTAAACCAACAATCGAATGCTGAGTGTCCCTTTTTCTTGCAATGGATGCAGATGTTGTTGGGATTTTCCCAAAAAATTTCCTCCAAGTGGCCTTTCTTCTTGCAGTAGTTGCATACTATAGGTGGCTTTGAGTTGCATTCATCTCTTGTTGAAGATGTGCTTGGCTTCTGCACTCTTCCTTTCTATTTTCTTATGACAATGGATGCTTGGTCCTCGCTGTCTTGAGAGTCAGTATGATCTCTCATGATGGCTTCATCCTTCACAACTTTAATAGCATCGTTGAATGTCATGTTAGGTGTCCTCATGAGTATTGACCTCAGGCTGTAGTAGAGAGATGGTAGAGTTCTTATATAGTGTAAGAATTGCTGCACCGGTGAGATCGCATGAGTCTGATTTGCAGCTGCCAATTGATTGAAGATGGCTTTCATCTTCCCAACATGTTTGTCTAGATCACTGCCATCCCACTTCATATTCAGAAGCTAATTGTTGAGATGCAAGATCTTTGCACTTGTCATCTGCTCATGTCTGGCATGTAGCCTTTCCCACATTTCGTGGCTGGTCTCACAGTCCACGGTGGTCATCATGATGTTTTCTACAAGTGACAGAGTGACGAGCGCCATTGCTCTATCGTTCTTCTTTTCTCCATTCAGCAGGATTTTGTTGTGGCCTAACTTTTGTTCCATCCATTACGCTCCATAGGCCTTCTCCTCTGAGTAGCATCTTCATCTTGTGTTTCTAGACATCGTAGTTGCTGCCATCGAATACACTCACAACTTTCTGTTGTAGGTTCGTTGCCATTTGATAGTCTGCAGTGCTCTGATACCAATGAAGCAAAAGTGATCGTTTCGGTCTCAACTGCAGCTAACAATTTTTTAGGATGCGGAAGCATGCATGGTTCTGTAATTGTCGCATTTTTTGGGAAAGCGAAAAATGCAAAGTATGCAAAACTTAGTGTATTTTACGCATCTAAGCACATTTGTATAATTGTCACATTTTTTGAAAAAGCAAAAAATGCAAAATACGCGAAGCTAGATGTAGTTTTGTGCACTTGGACACATTTTAACTGTACTGAAAAATGTTCACATATTCATTGCCTCTGTGAACACGACTTTGTCTCTTTTCTTTCTTTTATTGCTTCTGACGTTACAATTCGTTATGGATTATCTTCTTGTTAGAACAGTCAACAACAAAAGCGTTTCTCAGTTTCAATGTATTTCCCAGCCTGTCAATGGGAGAACAGGTCTGATACTCAGCTACGCATACACTAGCCATGTAACCATCTACAGCTCAAGAGGATCAGCATTTCAGAGCAGGGAGCAAACCTACACTAACTACTGAATCAAAGAACAATCAAGAACTAGATTAGCTACTGAAAACAAGATTCAAGAAATAAGAAACAAGATTCCTAGCAGCATTTTAACAATCTAAGAATCAAGAAACACTCATCACTTGATGCTTAGATCACTCAAGAACAATCAAGAACTGGATTGTAAGGAAATGTGCAAGATCTATGCCACAAACCAGCCTATCTAGTCTACTTGAATGCTGGATCCTACTTTAATCCACAACAAGAACTGAATCCTAATCCACAACTAAGCAAGAAACAAAGAAACAAGATCCTAGTTAATCCACAATGTAAGGGAATCAAGCATGCTCATAGAGACCTCACTCAAGAGCATTGCCATGAACAAGGAGCTTAGTGTTCTTCAAGAACTTGTGGATGATCCTCTTTATTAGCTCAAGAGAACTTGAAATACAATCAAAGCTCCCTCACAAGAGAGGGGGGCCCTTAAATAAGCAAGAAGGCTGCCCATGTGGAGCCCAAGTAGCAATTCCACCAAACTAGAAATTACATGTGGAATTTGCCCTTCCATTAGAGGTCACCATCAAAAGGTGGCTCACTCTTACTATTTTAAGGGACGTCTACATCTATTATAATTATTCAAGGAAATGTTACTAGCTCCTACGTGGTCATTCCTTCTTTGGGATACACCATGTAGGCTCACATAGTTAATCACTATCTTCCTAGCTAGTATTTTCTTGGCTCTCATGCTCGGCTCTCAGCTTCTTCTGCTCTCTTCCTTATGAGACCTCCTCGGTCATGGGTGAGAGATAACTTGTGTCTTCAGCTTGGCTTGGCATCTGAGGATTCTCTGGAATCTGCTAACATTATCCACCCCTAATCTGTTGCAGGACCCACTGCAACACCAGTGATGTCTTCTGCTTGGCACTTGGAAAAGCGTGGATCTTCGTTTGCTTTCGTAAAACCAGGTGCTTATTATCCGCAAAATTTATTCACCCTTATTGGAAGTCTCTCAATTGGCCACTACATACCAGCCCGCTTGAGAACTTTCTGCGAGTTTTGCTCGCCTCGTTGTCGTGCCGTCTGCTTCCGCTCGCTCATTTTTTGTCCTAGGGCTTCAAAAATCTGGAAGCGAAGATTACTTCCGAAACTGAGAGGCCCCAGATATTCCCTTATCTTCTCTACGAAGCCCATCTCCTTCCAGTCTTCCAGCATGGTCACATAGCGTGACAACATGAAAGCCGCTCTGTAGTATAGCCTGGCCATCATTTCATGGTCTTCTTTTGACTGGAGGGCCGTATTTGGGTTGATCATAATGGAATCCAAGCCTCGATCCCAAAAACACTCCTGCTGCATTAGAAAGGCCATGGATCTGCAATACTCAACGTTTTCTTGCACGCAGATATCGGCAATTGTCTTGTATTTGTGCCCAAAGTCGAGTTACTGCAACCTCAGATCATCCGGGGTGGTTCTCTCTAAAATTCCTGGGATGACAGGCCAGTATACCAACTCTACTCGCGGCTTCTCCACCGGCCATGGGTTTCTGCGTTTGAGTGGCATGTAGTAGGGATCCACTCGCTTCCATGTCGGGGCCTTCAAATACTCTTGAAGATGCCTGCTCTCTTTTTGAGTGCATGTTGAAGTTGAGAGAGATTTTGCCAAAATTCATAGATTAAGGAGTGATATGCAAGGTGAGAGGTTGAAATTCATTGTAGCATCACTCTAGATTTCTTCAAGAGTGATAGGGTCAAGTCTAGAAGCATCAATTTGCTAGAAAATATCCTTGGATCTGTCCTCCAAGTGAAACCTTTGAGAGTTTCTAGTGCATATAGAGCATCTATGCAAATCTTTTGTAGAATTTGACATAGATTGGCTTCAATTGAGAGTTCTAGAAAAGAGATTGAGATCCAAGTCACATTGTTCAACCCTACTCAATTTGTTTGAGTGATTGTAAGGTTTGAAAAGAGTCATTAAGGTGTCTATGGCAAATCTGTAGAGAGAGATCCAATTTTCTAAGAGCTCCTTCCTTTGTAGAGGGCAAAATCTAGAAGCTCATTATGTGTTGTTATTGGTGGAGAGTTTGTCTCTTCCTAGGTGATCAAATATTTCTAAGTGGCATTAGCTCTTTGAAGCACAATATCTTATTGAGAGAAATCACCACTTTTGATTTTGAATTTCATTCCAAGTTTTAAGAGGTACAGTAATTGGTGGAATCCAATAGGGGTGATTGAATCAATTTATTGAGCAAAAATTGACATAGTATGTATGAAACTCAAATTGGTTCTATTCAACTTTCTTTGTGAGAGTGTGAGGGTCAATTTGAGATCCCATTGGATGTCTAGAATGAGGAGGAGTCCATATTTGAGTATTCATGCATGATTGAGATCTTTGTGAATCTCTAGTTGTCTAATTTTTTAAGCTTTGTGAAAAATTGGTGGTATAGTTTGTTGTCAAATCAAATCAAATTCATTCTAAATCTCAAGTGTGAGATTATTTGGGTCAAGAGTGAGTCCAAAAGAAGTGATTAAGTTTGATTTTCATGTGTTTGAAACAAAACCCATCTTTTGTTCAAGAATCTCAAGTGTTGAGAGAACTAGTCAAGTGAAAAGGAAAATCTAGGTGTCAAATCTTTTTCATATCCATTTCAACTTTCAAAAGAAAGAGTCATTGGTATTTGATGAGTCCAATAGGAGATTGGATATGATTTCTGTTAAAAATTCACTAGCTTGACTAGTTTTGGTCATATGACTTGTAAATAGTTAGATGGTCATGATGTGGCTTGTCACACGTGCCAAATAGCATAGGATTCCATTCATAAGGATGTTCTCAAGTAGACCTAAGTGTTAGAATCTTTGGAATGAGTCCAAATTATGCTTAGATACAAGGGAGAAAAAATAGGAGCTATTTTTGGTAATTTTTGCATGGTTGAGGGATCTCCCCAAAACTCTGATCTTCCCTCTCCTTGAATGCTAGAAAGCCTCCTCTATGAAATCATCTCCAAAAATCGCTTAGAAATCAATGCTTGGAGCAAGCAAAACTTGCTATCTTGGTAATGTGAATTGAATTCAACTTTGCCTCTGGTTTTAGACACCTAAACACCTGCAAATGAAGTCACACAACACCAATCTCCAATGTATTTGACTCACTTTGAGTTCTAGAATCAATACTAGATGCTAAGATCCATTCTACACAAGATTTAGATAAAAAATTGTGATCAAATTGAATGAAAATCAAGGATTTAGCTCATTTCAGCCTTTAGGCTCTGATACCATGTAAAAATTACAGCAAATAAGGATCCTAAAACACTTGAAATGATGAGGGAAACAATAGATTATGATTTCATAAGATTAGCACAAGTTGAACCATCAAAATCCATCAAAAATCTATGCTTGAACCTCACTAAATGGTCCAAATCCTTGAAGAAGGCTTCACACGTGTGAAAGTACGGCCTCCCACAGTCTGAGTACTGCACACTAGACCTACATTCAATCCTATAATCATTCACAAGTACTCAAACAATTATGAACATAGAGAGCAATTGCACCATTATGAGAGAAAAAACATGAAATTGCTTGATTGATTTTGGTGAGATATCATCACCTATATATACATGATCCATCATGGTTTTGGGCAGGTATGAGTAGCCCTAAACCTATCTCTAATGCTAATTTTGGTGGATCTTTCATCCCTACCAAAAATTAGATCAAATTTTCATCAATTTTGATCATTTTTTGCTTGTGATTGGATAGTAGATTGTGTTGCATCCTCATTAAGTTCCATTTAGATCTTTTACAAGTGATTTTGGAAGTATATTAGGTTGCTGAAATTCACTCTTGATCAGATCATTTGGAAGCTTTAATGTTCTTTATAGAAAGAGGGGCAATTCTACTAGTATTGTCTACTTCAATCAAGCAGGTGCATTGTTTCTAGTATTCTATGATTTGATTTTGTTAGAGATCATTCTTAGATCTTTATAGGAAGTCTATTACTGATCTTTTCAGGTCCCTAAAAAGTGGGATAAGGTAGTTCTTCAATCAAATCAATAGAAGTAACCTTCATTTGTGTCAAGTCCTTGATTAGGAGACTAGATGGCATCTATAAATGCATATCTTTTGGATACTAATGAAAGGCTCAACAAAACTAACTATTCCATATGGAAAGTTAGAATGGAATCCATCGTGATCATGCAAGATCTGATGGAAATTGTAAATGGTAAGGAGGGTGAACCTATTCATCCTCAAGAAAAAAACCAAATACATCAAGAGGTGCAATGTTGCACTACATTGCATAAAAATGAATGTTGCAAATGAACTCTTAAGAGAGGTAGGAGATTGCACTTTGGCTCAAGATGCTTGGGAGACTTTGCAAAAGGTCTATCAATCCAAGAACCAAACTAGAATGTTAGCTTTGAAGAATCAAATCTATAGAAGATATCAAAAGAAAGGAGAGAGTGCACATACTTTTGTCCTAAGAGTAAAGGAATTGAACAAAGAGCTAGCCTTCATAGGTGATCCTATCAAGGATGAAGAGCTTGTTCAACTCATATTGAATGGACTAAGCTTTGAGTTTGACAATTTGGTTAAGGGATATGCAATTATGGGTAAGCTACCCATACTTGAAGAACTCCAAGGCACACTCATGGCCGAGGATAAAGAAGGAGCCAAATGCAAGAGAGGATGGATAGGCTTTCCATCCAAGGTGGAGATGACCAAGCTCTCTTCACCAAAGGCAAAGGCAAGTCCAAAGGCAAAGGATCATCATTCAAGAAGCCTACAAAGCTTGAGGATCAAGAAGGACCCTCAAAGGCATCTCCATCAACCACCAAAGTCAAGAAGGACAAATCAAAGGTGAAGTGCTACTATTGTAGCAAGATGGGGCATTATGCCTCGGAATGCTTCAAGAGGAAGCAAGATCAAAGCCAAGCCAACATGAGCAAAGAGGAGGAGGAGGAGAGTTCACATGAGGACTCTCTCATGATGTCCATATTTTCTTCAACAAACTTCAAAGGAGAAGATCCTTGGTGGATTGACTCGGGTGCTAGTTCACACATGACTAGTAAAAGGGAGTTTTTCTCTTCTCTCTTATCTTATGATGGACCTATAAAGTCTATCTATATAGCAAATGATGAAGCTTGTAAGATTGAAGGAGTTGGTAGCATTCCCCTTTGCTTAGGATCTTCCAAAAAGATCAACATAGAAGGTGTTTTGTACATTCCTACAATAACAAAGAATCTACTAAGTGTTGGCCAAATGGTAGACAATGGTTTCAATGTTGACTTTGCTTCAAATGAATGTTTCATCAAGAAGAAGGGTAAGATAGTGGCTAAGGGCACTAGACTTGGCAAACTTTATAAGTTGGATGCATTTGTGGATACTAATGTTGTCATGTTGGCTGAGAAGAGCAAGATATATACCTTTACTTTATGGCACAAAAGACTTGGACATGTCAACTCGGGTTCCATGGAGGCTATGATCAAGGAGGAGTATGCTTTAGGCCTACCAAGGTCTATTGGGAAGGAAGACAGGGTTTGTGAAGCTTGTGCCTTATCCAAGGCACATAAGAAGGTGTTTCCTAACTCCATCACAAAGTCATCTCATCCTCTTGAACTCATACACTTGGATGTGCACATTGCTAGCACCAAATCTAATGGAGGTTCATCCATGTTTTTAACCTTCATTGATGACTACTCAAGATATTGTTGGGTGTTCTTACTTTTCTTCAAGTCTCAAGTATTTGATACTTTTGTAAAGTTCAAGTTGTTTGTGGAAAAGCATCATAATCATAGCATCAAGATTCTTAGAAGTGACAATGGTGGAGAATTCATCTCCAATGAGTTCAAGGCCTTTTGTGAGGAGGAAGGGATCAAGAAAGAGACTTTTTGTCCTTACACTCCTCAACAAAATGGAGCTGCTGAAAGAAGGAATAGAACATTATGTGAATGTTCTAAGGCTTTAAGATTAGATGCTTGTTTGCCCAAATCCTTTTGGGGTGAGTCTCTTGTATGTGCAAACTACTTGATGAATAGGGTGTCTTGCAAAGCAATTGAAGGCAAAACTCCTTATGAGATGTTGTATGGAAAGAAACCCAATCTTAATCACTTGAAAGTTTTTGGGTGTATATGTTATGTGCATGTGCCATTGGAAACAAGAACCAAGGAGGATCCATCTTCCAGAAGAGGGATCATGCTTGGATATGCAAGCTCAAGCAAGGGCTACAAAGTCTATCTCCCATCCTTGAACAAATTTGTTGTTTCAAGGGATGTCATCTTTGATGAACATCATATGCATATGCTTGAAAAAGGATCAAGTGCTCCAACAATCAAGAAGAAGATGGCCGAGGAGCAAGATCTTGGTTTTGAGGAGGAGCTCATGGAGGAGCAAGCACCAAACCCACCTATCACACCAAGGAGATCTTCAAGGGCAAAAGTGGAGCCATCAAGGCTCACATATCAAGGCAAAGGACAGCAAGTTGAGGGTATCTCATCCACTTCTTATGCTTTATCTACTTTTGAAGAACCATCTAATGTTGAAGATGCATTGAACTCCAAAGAATGGTATAAAGCTATGTTGGATGAGTATGATGCCTTGATTGAGAATGAAACTTGGTTGCTTGTTGAGAGACCTCAAAGGAATGTAATAGGATGCAAGTGGGTCTTCAAGCTTAAGTTGAATGCAAATGGGAGTGTTAACAAACATAAAGCAAGATTAGTTGCAAAAGGTTATGCTCAAGAGAGAGGGATAGACTATGAGGAAACTTTTGCACCCGTGGCCAAGATGGTCACAATAAGGCTAATCATTGCACTTATATCACATTTTGGATGGATTCTATGTCAAATGGATGTCTCTAATGCTTTCTTGAATGGTTTTTTGGAAGAGGATATCTATATGGAGCAGCCACAAGGGTTCATCAAGCATGGAATGGAGAACAAAGTATGCCATCTCCAAAGAAGCATCTATGGCTTGAAGCAAGCCTCGAGATCTTGGAATTCAAGACTACATTGCTATCTTATTTCACTTTCTTTTGTTCAAAGTGAATATGATCCCACTCTTTACATTAAGTTTGATGATGTTGGTATTGTACTTTTACTCATTTATGTAGATGACATCATCATTAGTGGAAATAGTGTTGATGGTATTGAAAAAATCAAGATAGATCTATCCTTAGAGTTCAAGATGTTAGATCTAGGGTGTCTTCACTTCATCTTAGGCATAGAAGTACTTAGAGGGTCTGATTTTATCTTTATAAGTCAAGTAAACTATGCTCAAAGTCTTTTGAAGAAGTTTAAGATGGAAGTATGCAAAAGTGTTGACACACCAATGGAGCAAGATGTAAAAGTGCCAAATGAAGATGATGAAAGATCCTTCATGGACATCACAATGTTTAGGCAACTTATAGGTTCCTTAATGTGGATCACTATAACTAGACCAGATCTTAGCTTTAGTGTATGTAGGTTGAGCCAATCCATGCAAAATCCATTGAATATCCATTGGAAAAAGGCTAAGAGGATTCTAAGATACATCTCGGGTACATTGGATTTTGGGATTCTATATAGAGGAGATGTGATTAACCTTCATGCATTTAGTGATTCAGATTTTGCAGGGGACAAGAGGGATAGGAAATCAACAAGTGTCTATTCAACTTTCATAGGAGAAGGTGTGGTTTCATGGCTTTCAAAAAAGCAAGAAACTATATCTCTATCTTCAACCGAGGCCAAGTACAAAGCTTTGACAACCACTACAAAGGAGGTACTTTGGATCAAGAGATTATTGGTGGAACTAAAGATCATGGATTCAAAGGAGGAACCAATCATCTACAATGACAATATATCAGCCCAACACCTTACATCTAACCCAATCTTCCATGCAAGATCTAAGCACATTGAGATATGCCATCACTTTGTGAGAGAAATGGTGCAAGCCAAGGAGATTGCTTTGGAGCATGTTCCAAGCAATGAATGTGTAGCTGATCTACTTACTAAGCCACTTCAAAAGACACCTTTTATGAAGTTCAGATCATCACTTGGAGTGATTAGTAAAGCAATGATTGAACCAAGCTAGATAGTGAGGAGGAGTGTTAAAAATTCACAATTCTAGCTTGACTAGTTTTAGTCATATGACTTGTAAATAGTTAGATGGTCATGATGTGGCTTGTCACATGTGCCAAATAGCATAGGATTCCATTCATAAGGATGTTCTCAAGTAGACCTAAGTGTTAGAACCTTTGGAATGAGTCCAAATTATGCTTAGATACAAGAGAGAAAAAATAGGAGCTATTTTTGGTAATTTTTGCATTGTTGAGGGATCTCCAAGATTCCAACCCTAACTTGGTAGGGATGAAAGATCCACCAAAATTAGCATTAGGGATAGGTTTAGGGCTACTCATACCTGCCCAAAACTGTGATGGATCATGTATATATAGGTGATGATATCTCACCAAAATCAATCAAGCAATTTCATGTTTTTTCTCTCATAATGGTGCAATTGCTCTCTATGTTCATAATTGTTTGAGTACTTGTGATTACTAATGATTATAGGATTGAATGTAGTTCTGGTGTACAGTACTCAGACTGTGGGAGGCCGTACTTTCACACGTGTGAAGCCTTCTTCAAGGATTTGGGCCATTTAGTGAGGTTCAAGCATAGATTTTTAATGGATTTTGATGGTTCAACTTGTGCTAATCTTATGAAATCATAATCTATTGTTTCCCTCATCATTTCAAGTGTTTTAGGATCCTTATTTGCTGTAATTTTTACAATTTCTTTAGTGATTTGATTCAAATATTGTGTGCTTTTGTCTTAGTGATCAAAGGAAAGTTTCCAAGTGACTGGTCATTAGTGTGAAGATTGATTCTTAGGTTTGTGAGCTAGATCTTTTGTAGATCCTTCTAGATTGTTGAAGATGTTCAAATCTAGTCTCTTGAAAGTCACAAATTACATTTGTAGAATCACATCACAGTTTTTTATTCACATGGCATCAATAGGTGGCATCCTATTGAAGGAAAGAAAGGATCTTGAGTGCAACCTTTGTGGCAAGGGAGGATATTTTTTCTCAAGATGCTACAAAAAGAAGACAATCCATCCTGCTACAAAAAGAAGACCAATCCATCCAAGGAGAACCAAAGCAAGGGGGCCGAGGTGAATGATGGAGCTTCAAGTTCAAAATGCACATACAAGAAGGACAAGTCCAAGAAAAGGTGTTTCCTTTTTGGAAAGGTGAATGAGGCTTGGAGTCTCACAAGGACTTGCAAGATTTGTCTTCAAGAGTCCATCACAACACATGTCAAATCTTTTGGAATTTTTCATTTGGAAGTGCATTGTTTGGTTCAATATGCAAAGATAGATGTCACTTTCATGAAAGTAACTTGGATTTATTTTATGTCCTTGGAAAGTATTTTGCTTGTAAATTTGGACAAGTTCAAACTTATTGTTATTATCCAAGAGAAATCAATCAAGAATAAGGAGCAATCACAAAATGAAAATAGTTCCATTTATACTCTCATGTCGAACCATTTTGCTTTGAAGAGATTTTTGTATCTCAAAGGTGGATTAAGGCAATACTAATTGAGTGTAATGCCTTAAAAGATAGCAAAATATGTTTTCCTTGTAAGCTTCCATTAGTTATGAAGTCAAGGAAATGGAAATATCTTCATAATGTAGGATCTTTTGGTTTCAATAAGATCATGAATGATGTGTTCATTCATAAAGATGAAAATTGTACGTTTTCAATCTTAAGAAATACCTTTTGATCTCAATATTGGAAAAATCATGCCAAGTTGTGGTGATTTTTGGACTTATGGTTCTAGCATAAGTAATCTTGATAATCAAAGGAAGTGCATATTGAATGGTCATACTTGTTGTGATCATTATGAGACATGGAGGTCTCGGATTTCCATAAAAAAGGAGCACCATGAAGAGGATCTTAAAGAATCATCTCAAGGTTCAAGTGTGCCAAGGATTGAGGAGGAGAGACCTTCTCAAGTTGTGATTCCAAAAAGAAACTCAAGAAATATGGTTGATTCCATGTGGCTCACATTTCAAGAGAAAGAGGAGCATATCTCATGTGGTATACGTCTCATACTTACTTCTCTTATGTCATTTGATAAATCAATTTGCTTTAGTGAGATCATTGCATCTCAAAATTGGAGTAACGCCATACTAGTTGAGTATGAAGTCTCTCTTGAGAACATAGATGATGTTCTTAAAAGGTTGAAATTGATTTTAAATCAATTAGAAAGCAAATGGTTATTTCATCAAATGTATGTTCTTGAGTCATGCAAGAGCGAAAGTGATTTGTTCAGTCATAGTTTGAAAATTTGTATTGAGGCAAATTGTAAACTCTTTATGAGAGTAAGTGAATCATCTTCTAAAGACACTTATCTCCATAATGAAGTATTTAGCCTCATTGGATCTGAGACTAGCATGGTAAACAAGCATGAAGATATATTGCAAACACTTTGTTATTATAGCATGCATAGTCTTGCCAATTTGGATGATTCTCTAGATCGTAGAAACATGATGTTAGATCTTTGTGATCCTAATAAATAAAAAAGAAATCTTTATTTTCTCATGGAGGAGCATGCACATGAAGAAGGAGCAAGCCTTAAAGTCAAGCATCTACATGAAATTTGGAAGGAATCAATTTTGGAGGTGCTAGGATGGTGCAAAGCTCTCAAGTTCATCAAAGATGTCAACATCAAAGAAGCACTATCATGGATATGGTGATTTCAGATCAACATCAAGCTCATCGGCTGATCTTCACACCTTTTGAACCAGCAAAGACCAATTCAGCCCATAAAGTCAAGTTCAAGATCATTATGTTTTCCATCAAGCTAGATTTTTGAGGAGGAGTGTGAAAAATGCGAAAATAAGCTTGGTAGAGGCCAAATTTTTGTATATAGATGAACACACATGTGTGGAGCCTGTTCCCACGTGTGAAACTAGTGTACTTGTCATGTACCATAATCATATAGGATGTACATATGATTTAATTCAAGTTCTAGTGGCTAAAAAGGCCAAAAACTAGTTTTCTAGACATATGACACATGGCATCAATCTATTGATTGCATGAACCACATCCTTTGGTTAAGTGTCATATCCCATGTGTAGAGGACAGCTCACACATGTGGAATAATCTGAAGTAGTCAAATTTTGAGTTCTAGAAGATTTCCAAGTAGATCTCCATATAGAAGGTAAATAGACCAAAAGTGCTCAAAATAGAAGGTTTTGTCCAAGTGTCAGTTTTGTATGATGAATTATCATATGACAAAGCACCTTCACACATGTGGGATCAGAGGGATGATCAGTACCATGAGCTTCCACTTATTGTATATATAGAGTCACATTTGGCCATAGTCATAGTGAGACACCAATCTTGGTTTTGGAAGCAATTTTGAGTGATTCTCTCCATTTGTCTACATTTGTTTTGATTGTTTTGAGGTTCTATCAATGTGTACTTGATTTTCAGGTTGGAGTCTGTACTCAGACTGTGTTTCACACGTGTGAAACCATAAAGTACACTTACCTTCAATTAATGATTGTTCTTGTTAGGATTTTGTGTCTAGAATTGATCTAGATTGATCTTAATCTGAAGTAGATTGATAGATCAAGTAATCTGACAACCAATCCCTCTTGAGGATCAGATTAGGATCCACTCTTGGTCCTTTTTGTACTTTTTTGCACACAAACTACCCTGAAGTCTATCCAAAGTAGTATGCTTGGTCAGCCAAACACTGCACAAGTACCTTATAGACGAAAAACAATATGGTGCCCACACTATAGGGCTACGCATCCTGTTGATGCTTGTCCTTCATATCAACCTATCCAAGCACACACAGTCCAACAAGAAGAACAACCGTCACCATCTGGACATTCCTTGACTTATCATGAATACCCACCAGAAAGTCCAGAACCACTAGCCATACAAGATGGCTATGCCGTTATACAAGGGCCATTGCACACCAGATGTTTCATCTGTGGTGAAACTAGCCACTTCATGGTTGATTGTCCAGTTAAGACCCACAAACCATGCTGAGTGTCCCGACTATATCAGAAAACACAGTTTCAAAGACTGTCCAAAACAACCAACTAAGATCCTACCTGTCCGTCACGTTAGTTATGAATCACAATAGGATCTTCACGACAACAACATGAGCACTATAGCACCCTCCCACTCAACCTGCTACTCACTCGAGAAGTTTCTAGCAAACTTCTACAATACTACACAATACACCAGCTCTATAATGAAAAAAGACAATACGAAATGAGTCCTTGTTGAAAGAAAGTAAAACCAATAATCCGTCATCTGCTACAATGTCCAACCAAGAGCAACCTCCACAGGGAATGGAGAGTTTTTCTCCACTTCTACAACCTCAAATCTTTTTGTCTTTCCAAATGCTGATAAGATTTCCAATGTGCCAATACACAATAAATCTAGGATTCGAAAATCCAAATCGATATTCGGTTCTAAATCTCGTGCTCAGAGAGGTCCTTAGGACAATAGTACCTCAACCATACATGCATCTCAGTGATTGATTTTTGCTTGAGGAATAGCTATTGCACGAGAGTCTTCTGTAGAGCATCTCCAGAACACATTTTCATTCATCTATCCATCTTCAGATTCCCTTGTACAACAGTTTAGGATTTTTGAGACATGTGAGAAATCCATGTCCAATTAGAGTTGATTCATGCATCTCAATGCCATATTATTTTTTGAGTCAACTACAACAAGATCGAAACAAATTTAGTTAAAATTTGTTCAATCCTTAGACCAGTCACATGTTCAACGTGTTTTCAACTACGTGTTCCACATGCCGATCCAATCCTGAGCATGACCAGTTACCAGTACCAACATCCCCACCAACCAATTTTTTTTTTTGGGGGGGGGAGGAGAGAGTGGATCTGCTTGGATCCACTGGAGCAGTTACGCTGCCAACAACAACATCAGCAAGATCGACAGCCGTCATGACGAAGATCCTTCAGAAAGAAAAACACAAGCATTGGGAAATCAGTCTCCTTCTTCAACCAACCTCTCGTCATACATCTGCATCCATTCTCATGCCTATCACCCACAGCATCTACCATTGTCACTACCACCCTTCCTTCCATCTGTTTGTTTATCATCAGTTTACTGTTCTTATGCGAAATCCCTAGTTTTTTATAGTCCTACCAAAGTAGTTGAAAGATCATTGCAAGTGTCTTGCGGAGACCAATTGCCACCTACAATGGCTGATCAGCCAAAAGAAGACCTACAAAAGCAGGCGAAGCAGCTAGAAGACATCAAAAATTAAGCAAAGAAGTTGAGGAGGAAAGGATGAAAACTAAAACAATAGATGAGTCAGATAAATTTTGATCAAAAAAAACTCTTTGGAACAATGATAGTTGAATCCTCTCCTATGAAGCCCAATGAGATCCAAAAGTAACGGATCAAAAGAAAGAGCTACAAAAAAGAAAGATGAAGACAACCGTGAACCTGCAAATAAAGCAAGCTCCTCATCCAACAAGTGGTGGTCAAAGCTCGACATTGCAAGGGTCCAAGGCTGCAACTGTAGAACTATCAGTTCCTTCACCCTACCACCAAGCCTTTATCATGTTTCCTTACCATTACCAAATCGTCCATCCAAAACTATTCCTACCACCAATTTTTGATGAATCCATCCCCTTGAGACTGATAATCAAAGTTTGTGCAACCTGTAGATCAAAGGTTTTCCATGAGACTGAAACTTCAACTGAGAGAAGAACCACGGAAACACCTAGAAGAAAATGGAGGATACAGACCTCCCAGAAGATAGAATCTGCCAAGAAACCAAAGATGAAACTGTCAATGGCAGATACAAGTGACAAAACAAAGAGACACATGGAAAGCACTCGAGCATGAAAGTTGTGAAGCTGCTGAGAGCTCTCCAATTTTGAGAATGTCAACCAATTGTAGCAATAAGACATTCTGGTTAAACTACGACAATTCGTAAATAATATTTTTGTGATAAAGACTAGCGACAATAAGCACTTGGTTTTATGTAAGCGAACGAGGATCTACGCTTTTCCAAGTGACAATCGAAAATGCCAATGCAAAGCGGAGCGACATCGTCAAATATGAGTTGTAGTGGATCCTGCAACACATTACGGGTGGGATGATGTTGGCTAATTTTGACGAATCCCCAAGATACTTGGACAGAGCAACTCAAGAGCAACTCTCACCTTAGACCGGGGAGGTCTTTGAGAAGACGAGACGAACGAAGACTGAGAGCCGAGTATGAGAGCCGAGAAATGCTAGTTAGTAATAACAAGCCATAACTATGTAAGCCTCATGGTGAATCCCGAAAGATGGAATGACCATGTAGGAACTAGTATTTCTAGGCAAATGTAATAAATGCAAGTAGACGCCTCTTAAAGAAAGTAGAGTGAGCCACCTTTTGATGGTGACCTCTAGTGGAGAGCATTATTTCACTTTTAATTTGTAAATTGTGGAAATTCCACTAGGATGCCACCTAAGGAGCTCTCTTGCTTATTTAAGGGACTCCCTCTTTGTGAAGAGGAGCTTTTTGTGTATTGTATCAACTCCATGCTGAAATGAGAAGAGCCTTCATGATTTTAGTGCATCCATTGAGCTCCTTGATCATTCTTGTTTCTTGAGTGATGCATTTATGATCTTGCCCTTCCCTCCTTTTGTGTGTGGTTGTGGACTGTAGAGTGGATTAGATTTGCTGCTTTCCTAGAGTGGATTAGCTTCTTTTCTTGTTTGTGGATTAATGTAGGAACTAGCATTCAGGTAAACTAGATAAGCTGGATCTGTGGTGTAGTTCTTGCATATGTATTTACAATCCAGTTCTTGATGTTCTTGGGATGTCCAAGAATCAATAGACTGGTTGGTTTCTTGATTCTTGGACTTCTAACATGTTGTAGATTAGTTTTTTGTTTCTTGGTTTGTCAATTCATGCAAGTGTAGCTCAACTTAGTAAAGTTTAGGCTCTGATTCAATTCTTTTTTAGGAGTAGATAGCTGTAGAATCTTTGAGGGATATAAAAGATCCGACTTGGAAACCAATACTACCGATTCGGCTTAAAAATGTTTACATTTGCACACTACATGGTGAGGTTAGAATCATCGAACAATTGATATACCTTCATATTTGGTTTGCCTGGAATACTAAGCCAGAGTCGTTAGCCAAAAACACAATAGCTCGATTGGAGGAAATTCTATCAAAAGCGGGTCTTCATAAAATGCACGTTAAAATACAAAAGGACGAGAAGCTTTCGGGGAAAATGGGAAACATCCCATGCAAACCAAGCATATGAGGATCCAAAGCTCGTCGTTTTTTATCAAATTATTTCAAAAAAATGACTAAAATCCAGTATTCAATTTGGATAGATGTACTCAATGCCACAAAGGATTTTGAAGAAAAAGGAACAATGAGGATTAAAAAAGTTGAAGTCTGGACAAAGCTTGACAACATGGTCAAATTGCTCAGAAAAGATAAACTGTCTGATACTGATGTCCTACTAATTGAGAAATCAACAATTGAGTTTGTGGATGCAGTTAAAGACGCCTGGGGTGAAGGCCATATTACGCATTATATGGTAAATCTCTTTTCAATATAACTAACTCTTAGAATTATAATTTCATTGCACATATACTAAATTTAAAATGATTAATATGACAATGTTTGTATCTCTGATATTGCAGTACATTTTACGACATCATGCATCATTTTTTGCAAAAGCTTACAGTGGTCTAAGTGTTTCGTCATTACAAGGAATGGAGAAATCGCATTGGCAAGCCAGAGCAGCATTTCATTGAAATACACAACACGGTAGAACATCTCAAAAAAATAGTTACATCATCCAGCTATTTCAATGGTTCTACAGACGTGTTAAAATTTGATACAAAGCTAGATCAACGAAAGGAGTATATGCATTATATGGCATCATTTGAAGTACAATGCACAACAAAATCATTGTTTCTCTTTATCTTTAATGATTAGCTTTGTTGTGTGTTCATGAAGAAATTTTTTTCTATCATATGGATCTAGAAAACTTCTTTTGCTCAAGTCAATTTATCCGAAGAAAATAGCTAAGGAGGAAGACCTTTTAGAAACTTCCTCAGCTACATAGCTAAATCCTTTTATGAAAATGTCTCTCTTTGCAAGAATAATTTTATATGTATTTAGAGGGTATTTATGCCATTCGAGAAATATCATAACGCTTTAACTGCCATTATTATTGTCGCAGCATCTGAAGAAAATTTGCTATGATGAATGCAAATCTCTTTATTTACAAAGCACTTCAAATAATGGGACAAAGATGAATCCCTTTGTCATGATCTCTGGCCTTCCCTCACATATCCTTGCCTTGTTGAAAAGGCATCTACCTCCACAGCAGCCTATAAGATACGAGCAAAGGTCACATATCTTGAAAACAAAATAACTATATTTGAATAGAAATCTCATTCAAATAAAATCAAATTTACTTACTAGATGACACTCATCAGCTTGAATAATTGCAAGAGTATGTAGATTATGACCAGCAACTATGGTCATCGAAGCAGTGGATGGATTCGTTTCCGAAGACTGTGAGACATATTTGATCTGGATTCTCAAAAATTCCTCCTCACTGGGCAAATTTGCCTGGTATGTCCTGCTTTCAGACATGATTGACTGTAGGGCTTCAGTCCTGTCCAGCCACTCATCTCCGCCTTTGTAATCCATTGAAGCACATAGATCATCACCCTCGAGATCTATGAAGTCCGAGAATTCTTTGATGAAATTAGATAGAATTGAAAATATTTCATCTTCCCTCAGATCAAGAACATCTCCAACATCATTCAAAGAGAGGTATGCGACACTATTCATGTAATACACTAGCAAATCGAGAACAGTCTTGGTTTTGTCATAGGGATTCACGTCAGATAAGGAAGAAATGGACAATGCACGAGACTCGGCTAGGTCGTACATTGGTGCCAATCTTGCCTCCTCATTAGCACCCAAGACGTCATCAACAATAGTTGATTCCGATATCACAGAATCAGCTGATGATGAGGCACTCTCAATGCTTAGCCTCAAAGTTCCTGCCTCTTTAGGAACAAGAGCATAAAGATAAAACATAAAGCCCATGCCCTCCTACAAAAACTGACATGATCAATTGTGCTGGTCACAATGGACCACATGTTTAAAATCACTCACTATTTTCGTGAATCGTCGGTTGTGAGCTTGCTTTGAAAGTGGTTGGGCAAGTACCAGGTCATTGAAATGGATGAATCGTAGATTATCCATTATCAACATAGACTGATTCAGACTATCATAATATTGTTTATACAAGGCTGGAAAATATGATTTTTGTTCAGATCCAAACCTCTCGATATCAAAAGGCATATTGAAATACGTCTTGTAGTGACCTATGTAATTACTAACCCCGGATTCAACAAGGAAGGCATGCAAGTGAGAATCATAAGTATCAGAAGATGAGAGCGACCATGTCTAAAGTTTAAATAGTCGTCTCGAGTATCGCTACGACGTGAGATGGATGGAAGCTACAAGAAATTCAGGCAGTCCTCGCGTGATGGGGGAAGAAGTTGGCTCAAAATTTTGTTGTGCTTCATCTTTGGAGAGGAGCTTGATCTAGATTGAGAGAAATTGACATAGCTGGCGAGATTAATTCACATTTTGGTTGCAAGATCTCAAGTTGGAGTTGGTTGGAAACCATTATTGGATACTTCTTAGAGAGAGAAACAACACTTTTGTTTGTGTTTGGATCCATTACAATTCAATTTCTCAAGGGAAGATGGCTTCCATGAGTTCCATACTATTGGATCCAGGAGAGAGATTGACCACCTCCAATTATGCCATTTGGAAGGTGAGGATGGTGTAAATTTTGGTACTCCAAGATGTGATGGATATTGTGTTAGTACTTGAGGAGGAGCCACAAGTGCTCCAAGAAGTTCAAAAGTACAAGAAGAGGGCATGGGTATCAAAATGAGGTGTCATCAAAATGAATGTATTAAATGAGGTGTTGAGGGAGATTAGCTCATGCACCTCGGCTAAGGAGGCTTGGGACAAACTAAAATCCATTTATGAGACCAAGGATACTTCTGGCTTGCTTACTCTTAGGAATCAAATCTTCCAAAGTAATTACCAAAAAGAGTGATGAGAGTGTCTCGAATTATGTTTTGAGAGTGAAGGACCTTCATAGAGAGCTTGCTTGCATAGGAGACCATTGTTAGGGGTGTGTTTGGCCACCTAATTACCTGATGCTAATTACAGCTAAGAGAACTATACTTACAAAATTAATTACTATAGTAATGGAAACAGATCCACCAGAAACAACCTCTCAGCTCAATTTAAACTGACATAATGCCATTCACAAGTATGATAGATCGAGTTAATCCAACCACATTCCACATCTTTAGAAAAATCCTACCACATTGCTGCAAATTGAAATAGAATGATTGACATACAATAACGGCCATACAATGATGACAACAAGATTAAAACAAAAGAGTAGATAATAAAACTCCATTCTCATTATCTCCAAAGATACAGAGTCAATTATATGGATCCAGGCAACTGTACAACCGTCAGTATCCGTTATCAACACTACTTAAAAGGTCTTAAGCAAGGCACTTAATCTCTTGTTGCCTATAATCTTATTTAGAATTGAACATCTACACAATCTGCTCAGCTCTCACCCTTGACACCTGATCATGCAACTGCTAAAACAACGTAAAAATCAAGAGTCCTCTCTTTAACTTCCAATTCTCCCTTTATACACCTGCCAACATACCGCAACTCGTCGTTACGTCTTCTTGTTCAAGACCGTAATTGTTAATTCTGCGATTACTTATAGTTTGTTTAACTTCCCATTGAGTGTGACCTAAGCTATCATCCTACCTACTCTATAGCGACGTCTCCTACCTTTTTTACGTAACTAACCATGTAAATGTGTTTCATACAAATTGTAATCACGATTACAATTTACAACTTCCAACTTCCAAATACAATTATATTTAAAATCACTAGATTGGCCTAACACATATCCCCCGGCAGAAGAGAATGTGTTCCACCAAGTTCATTTGGTAACCCTCTTTTGACGCTTTCTCTTTTTGGTGTCCTTGTTGTCGTGTTTACTTTTGCTTTCACTGGATGTATGCATCCCCTGTTAAAATTGGCAAAAGCTAACTTGGTTAAATCTTGTAAATACCATAATGACTTGTACCTATCATCATTAGACATGTGTGGAGCCTGTTCCCACGTGTGAAATCTATGCCTAAGTCATTTAGATAGATCATAAATGTTGTACATATCATTTAAATTGGAAACTAGTGGCTAAATTGGCCAAAAAACTAGTTTAGTAGTATTATGACACTTGGCACCATTCTAGTGGTAGAAAATGCTATATCACATGGGTAGGAGTGGTCTCCCACGTGTGAAATATCATATAGAAAGTTCAGATCCATTGTATATAGATTTCATACATGTCAAAAGTCAAATCTCCTAGATTGTAGGACCTATCTCCTAATTTGTAGGAATCTAGAAGGTCAACACTAGCCACCAATGATGATGTGGCAAATTAATGGAATCTTAGCCAAAGTGGATATGGATAAGCACTATGACCTGTCTCACACGTGCTGGAAGTGTCTTAGAGAGAGAGTATGATGATTTTTGTATTTAATCCATGATGGATCCACTTTGAGAAATCAATTAGGCAAGATCTTGGTTTTGGAGGCATATCTTGAGTATTCTCATATTTGTGTTGTGATTTTATGGTTCTATTGCTTTCTAACACTTGTGTACTTCACTCTCTGCTGTAATTCCGTACAGGTACTGTTCTTCACACGTGTGAAGGCAGTAGGTCTCAAGTTTAATCATTTGCTTGTTGTTCTTGCTAGATTTTTGATGGGGAATTGATCTAATTCTAGATCTAATCATTGGTTGATTAGTAGATCATGTAATCTAGCTTCCAAAACCTCTTGAGGATCTGATGTAGATCCATTCTTGGTCTTTATTTCTCTGAAATTTCACATGGTATCAGAGCCAAGTACAAGAGATTAAAGCATTGATCTAAACAACACCCAGATTGGCAAGTTTTTTGAGAAAACTCACTAATCTTGAGTGGGCGAGTTTGAAGAGTTAGTTAGCCTTGATATTTGTGCATCAAACTTGGTTGTGGGATGCAGGGTTACTCTTCACACGTGTGAGGACGTACAGTACCAGTTTTGGAGCTATATTTTTCAGTTGATGCTATATCTTACTCATACACCCAAACTAGCAGGTTTTTTGGAAACTAGCTAATCTTGAGGTAGCGAGTTTGAATAGATAGATAGAATCATTATATTTGTACCAAATATTTTTGTGGGCTTCATGTGTACTTACCACACGTGTGAGGCCGTACATAACCTGTTATGAGCAATAAAATTCAGTTTTGGTGCATTTAATGCCTCATACACCCAAAACTAGTCAATCTAGTGCATTTTTCAAGCTTTGTAATGCATTGTTTCTATTCCTTTGATTTGTTCTTGGTATAGATCAATCATATAGATGATTTGAATCTTTATTACAGTACATTAAAGCTGATCTTCATATGCTTTGGGTGTGCATTAAAGTTGAGAGTGAAAGATTGCCAAAAACCATAGATTAAGGAGTGATTTGCAAGGGAAGAGATTGAAATCCATTGTATCTTCACTCTAGATGTGTTCAAGAGTGAAAGGGTTGAGACTAGAAGCATCTAAGTGCTAGAAGTCAGCCTTGGATAAGTCCTCCAAGTGAAATCTTAAGTGAATTTCTAGAGCACAAACACTCATAAAGGCAAAATCTACCAATACAAGTGATAAGCATTGTTGGAGAGTTCTAGAAGTGATTTTTGAGATCTAAGTCACATTGTTCCACTCCTACTCAAAGAGTTGAGTTTTGTTTGGCTTGAAAGAGAGTCATAGAGGTGTGTAAGTCACATGTGTAGTGTTTGATCCAAAAATCCTAAGAGTTCCTTCCTTTGTAGAGGGCAAGTTCTAGTAACTCATTTCTTGACTTTGGTGGAAAAATTGTCTCCTTCATTGTGATCAAATCTTGCTAAGTGGCATTAGCTCTTTGTAAGCACATATCTTAGTGAGAGAGAAGTATCACATTTTTGAATTTCATTCCAACTCTAAAGAGGTAGAGTCATTGGTACTTGGTGGAGTCCAATAGGGGTGAATGAATTCAATTTTTGAGCACAATTTGACATTGTATGTATGAAACTCAAATAAGTTCTAATTCAACTTTCTTTGTGAGAGGGTGAGGGTCAAGTTGTGATCCCATTGGGAGTATAGAACAAGGAGGAGTCCATATTTGAGTGTTCATACATGGTTGGGATCTTTGTGAATCTCTAGATGTCTAATTTTTAAGCTTGGTGAAAAATTATTGACATAGATTGTTATCAAACCATTTCATGTCCATTCCAAATCTCAAGAGTGAGATTATTTGGGTCAAGAGGATTCCAAAAGGCGTGATTGGATCTGATCTTTGTGTGTTTGAATCAAGTATACATGTCAAGTTTATGTGATCTAGTGTAGATCATTTTTTTTGTGAAAGTTAGTGGTTTAATTTGTTGTCGAATCAAATCAAATTCAATCAAAATCTTAAGAGTGAGATTATTTGGGTCAAGAGTGAGTCCAAAAGAAGTGATTGAGTTTGATTTTCAAGTATTTGAAACAAAACCCATCCTTTGTTCAAGAATATCAAAAGTTGAGTGAACTAGTCAAGAGAAAAGAAAAATCTAGGAGTCAAATCTTTTCAAATCCATTCCAACTCTCAAAAGAAAGAGTCATTGGTGTTTGTTGAGTCCAATAGGGGTGTTTGAATCTGATTTTTGTGATTTGATAGAGTGCTTTGGTCTTAGTGATCAAAGCAAAAATTAGTTTCCAATTGACTAGGTTGAAAAGAGATATGATTCAAAATTTGTCTTGTGTAGATCCTTCTAGATTGTTGAATGTGTTCAAATCTAGTTTCTTGAGAGTCACAAATTACATTTTGAAAAGTCATATCACAAAGTTTTACTTCCTCATCATGGCATCAATAGGTGGCAACCTATTGGAGGCAAGTAAGGATCCTAAATGCAACCTTTGTGGCAAGAGAGATCATTTTGTCTCAAGATGCTACAAAATGAAGACCAATCCATCCAAGGAGAACCAAAGCAAGGGGGCCGAGGTGAAGGATGGAGATTCAAGTGCAAAATGCAAAGGCAAGAAGGACAAATCTAAGGAAATGTGTTTCCTTTGTGGAAAGATGCATGAGGCTTGGAGTCTCACAAGGACTTACAAGAGTTGTCTTCAAAAATCCATCACCACACATTTCAAACCTCTAGAAGTTTTTCATTTGGAAGTGCATTGTTTGGTTCAAGATGCAAAGAAAGATGTTTCTTTCATGAATGTCACTTGGATTTATTTCATGTTCTTGGAAAGCATTTTGTTTGGAACTTTGGATAAGTTCAAAGTTATTGTTATGATCCAAGAGAAACCAAGCAAAATTAAGGAGGAGCAATCACAAAATGAAAATAGTTCCATTTATGCTCTCATGACATCTTTTGAAGAACTATTTTGCTTTGAAGAGATTTTTGTATCTCAAATGTGGATTAAGGCAATACTAGTTGAGTGTGATGCCTTAATAGATAGCAAAGCATGTTTTCCTTGTAAACTTACATTGAGTATAAAGACAAGGAAATGGAAATGTCTTCATGATGTATTTTCTTTTGGTTTCAATAAGATCATGAATGATGTGTTCATTCATAATGTTGAAAGTTGTAAATTTTCAATTTTAAAGGCAAGTTGTAAACTTCTTATGAGAATAAGTGAAGCATCCAAAGTGGACACTTATATCCATAAGCAAGTAGTTAGCCTTATTGAGATGGAAATAGTTCTTGATTTCAATATTAGAAAAATCATGTCAAGTTGTGGTGATTTTTGGACTTATGGTTCTAGCATAAGTAATATTGTTGATCATAGAAAGTGCACAATGTATGGTCATGTTTATTGTGATCATTATGAGACATGGAGGTCTCGGATTTTCATCAAGGAGGAGCACCAAGAAGTTGATCTTAAGGAGTCATCTCAAGGTTCAAGTGTGCCAAGGATTGAGGAGGAGAGTCCTTCTCAAGTTATGATTCCAAGAAGAATATCAAGAGACATGGTTGAGCTCATATGGCTCACATTTCAAGGGAAAGAGGAGCACATTTCAAGTGGTATAGATCTTATGCTTTCTTCTCATATGTCATTTGGTGAATCAATTTGCTTTGGTGAGACTTTTGCAACTCAAAGTTGGAGTAAAGCAATACTAGTTGAGTATGGTGTCTCTCTTGAGAACATAGTTGATGTTCTTAATGATTTCAAATTGATTTTAGATCAATTAGAAAGCAAATGGTTATTTCATCAAATGTATGCTCTTGAATCTTGCAAGAGCAAGAGTGATTTGCTCATTCATAGTATGAAAATTTGTCTTTTTTCATGTATTGAGGCAAATTGTAAACTCTTTATGAGAGTAAGTGAATCATCCTCTAAGGACACTTATCTCCATAATAAAGTATTTAGCCTCATTAGATCTGAGATTAGAATGGAAATCAAGCATGAAGATATGATGCGAACTCTTGGTTATTATAGCATGCATAGTCTTGCCAATGTTGATGAGCCAAATTCTCGAGATCTTGGTAACATGATGTTGGATCTTTGTGATCCTTATGAGTCAAGAAGGACTCTTTATTTTCTCATGGAATTTCAGCTATTTTTGAGCTTTTGGATCAACCATATGTTTCAAGGATGGAACAAATCAATGGAAAAAGTGATCAAGTGGTGCAAAGCTCTCAAGTTCATCAAAGAAGTCAACATCAAGGAGGCACTATCATGGATATGGTGATCTTGGATCTTCATCAAACTCATTGGCTGATCTTCACACCTATGAACCTGCAATGATCAGCCTTAAGTGTTGTAAATAGATGTACCATAGATGTATCAAGTTAGTTTTGAGGAGGAGTGTTAAAATTGGCAAAAGCTAACTTGGTTAAATCTTGTAAATACCATAATGACTTGTACCTATCATCATTAGACATGTGTGGAGCCTGTTCCCACGTGTGAAATCTATGCCTAAGTCATTTAGATAGATCATAAATGTTGTACATATCATTTAAATTGGAAACTAGTGGCTAAATTGGCCAAAAAACTAGTTTAGTAGTATTATGACACTTGGCACCATTCTAGTGGTAGAAAATGCTATATCACATGGGTAGGAGTGGTCTCCCACGTGTGAAATATCATATAGAAAGTTCAGATCCATTGTATATAGATTTCATACATGTCAAAAGTCAAATCTCCTAGATTGTAGGACCTATCTCCTAATTTGTAGGAATCTAGAAGGTCAACACTAGCCACCAATGATGATGTGGCAAATTAATGGAATCTTAGCCAAAGTGGATATGGATAAGCACTATGACCTGTCTCACACGTGCTGGAAGTGTCTTAGAGAGAGAGTATGATGATTTTTGTATTTAATCCATGATGGATCCACTTTGAGAAATCAATTAGGCAAGATCTTGGTTTTGGAGGCATATCTTGAGTATTCTCATATTTGTGTTGTGATTTTATGGTTCTATTGCTTTCTAACACTTGTGTACTTCACTCTCTGCTGTAATTCCGTACAGGTACTGTTCTTCACACGTGTGAAGGCAGTAGGTCTCAAGTTTAATCATTTGCTTGTTGTTCTTGCTAGATTTTTGATGGGGAATTGATCTAATTCTAGATCTAATCATTGGTTGATTAGTAGATCATGTAATCTAGCTTCCAAAACCTCTTGAGGATCTGATGTAGATCCATTCTTGGTCTTTATTTCTCTGAAATTTCACATCCCCGAGAGATTACTCACTGATTTGCCCCTGTCCTATGCATCGATAGTTAGCAGCTTGAATGTCCCTTTGGATCTCGGCATTTCTCTGAATGCAATCGCAGTCACCGGTGCTGGTGAAATGCGCAAACCCTTTGATCGTGGTGCCGATGTGGTTGGTCTGTATCGTAATGGTTGGAGCAACAATCACTAACGACTGTCCATCACATTAGCCACCAGTCTGGGTGTGGTCTTGGTAAGCGGTGTCTCTTCTAGCCATTCCGTGGTGATCATGGTATATCATTTTTTTGAGGAACAATTCTTGTGCTGCTTGCATAACCAGTCAATAAAATTACGAAACTCCAATGTCACGTATGTGTGTGACCATTGTGTGCCCTTGTTTTCCTTCCTTTTGGTGATACGACCTTCCGTTTGTTGCACTCATTGCTGAAAGTGCTCTTCCCAAGAACAATATAATTTCCATAATTTCGGATATGTCAGATCCACATGAGGTGCAACATCTGCATAAGCGGCTTGGAATTCTCCGCTTATTGTAGTAAATTCCTTTCATACTCGATGACATCCTTGTATGTCTGCAAGCCCCTGACTTCTCTTTGGAATTTTGTAATAGTGGGCATTCTTATCTTGTAATGCCTTGTTGTCATTCTCCTTCCTCTGCAGTTGTTCTTTCAGTGTTTTTATGTGTGCTTCCTTTTTCTACATCTGCGCTTGGTATTGGCACACCTTGGGTCCCTCCTCCTCAACAGTTTGTAACCTTGCTATTCGTTCATCATATAATGCCTTCTAGTATGCTACCTGCTCCTCCAGATGAAAATATCCGTGTATAAAATCCATTATGGGTTGTAACACCGATGAAAATTCAACAGTAGTTTGCAAGAATTTTTGGATTTGCTCATCATTTCGATATGATCCATGTGTTGTTGCCATCTCGTCCTTGTGGACCTTATCGTCTTGCATCTGTAGGGTACTATCCACTGCCTGATCAACATTATTGTATATCCCATCATCATGTTGCACTATCAGCCTAGGGCCCGAATCTCCTGTTGCTTCATCAGTCTGCATCGCCTTTGATGTTTTTGAGGACTTTAGGAGTCCGACTAGACCTCTACCTCATCCCCTTGTGGTTGTGGTAATGAGACAATACTGCTGACTGTGAAGGATTTCAGATCATTCAAGATCCAATCGATGTTCCTAATCTTTGGTTACAATAAGGAACAAACCAACAATCCTGCCAATGTAGAAAAATCAGCATCTACATACAAAATGAGATGCAAACTCTAAGAGATACTGATCAAACATGAACCAAAACATAAAATATGGTTGTTGTCCATACAATTACAGTACCCTACTATATTTCAGACAAAAATAGCAATAAATGATCATTCTACACATAGAATTGCAAGATAACATGAGTGCACCAATGAGTAGTAGAACCCAAAGAGAACCAAGTATAATGATGAAATGAGAGAGATTTGAGAGAAGATGCATCTCTCCACGAGTTACATCATTTTATAGTAGGTCCAAACCCAATTTGGCCACTTGGCTTTCCCTCCAAAATGTAAACCTTATTATTTTTGGGTCTAGATTCAATGTACCCAAAGTTCAAATTTGAATCTCTCTCAAACTCGACTACCAACTTTTCCACACTTTCAAAAAGTGTTTATTGAGTTTATTTTAAACTAGTATCACTTCAAAAAATTTATCTCTAAGTCTAAAATGAGTTGCGTAAATTGACTCAATCTTCCAACATAATAGCTTAGATCTGGTCTAGTAATGGTTAGATAGATGAGTGGACCAACTAGCGACGGAATGAACTAAAGATCCTCCAAATGAACATTCATATTTGTAGAGAGAGAAATAGGAATTGTGCCAATCCCTTTGATTGCACACTCACCATCATTGGCCATGTAGATCACCCTCTTGTCATCTCCATATGCCAAGAAGGAAGTGAAGTACTCTTTGTGAAAAGTCATGTTTGAACGTGCTCCATTATCAATCCACCATGGATCTAGATTTGCATCATTAGCAAGCATACATGAAGACATCACAAAAGCATCATCATTTGCATCTTCAAGATCTACCTGACACAAGAAAATGACCATGAATTCACCAAAAATTGACAATCTCCAAACATTGGCACCAACTAGCTCAACACTTGAGAACTTAGGCATGGATGAGTGACATAATGAACCTCCAATAGCTTCATTTCCATTAGCAAAACCAGCCAAGGATTCTAGTACAACTCCAACAATAAGATATTGCAAGACAATGTAGCTAGTTTGTCCATATCTTGACAATCTGCACACATCCACATGAAGTTGCTCAAACATGAGATAGAACAAGTAAAGTAAACTTGAACAATACTCCCTTGTTGCTCCTTTGACCTTACTTGAGTTTAAAGACTCCTGCAGAAATAGATCTAAAACATCTTTTCCAAATAATCTTCCTTTGATGCTCTTGACTAGCTCCAAATTGCCACCTTTCCTTTTGTGTTGTTGAAGCCCTTTGAGACCAACCTCTTGGTCTTCCTCTTGACCATCAAAGTCATTGAAAAAACTTTGCTTTTCAGATCTGTTACTTGATTTTCCAGCATGAAAACCATGAGAACCAATACCCACTTGCATATCATCATGTACACAAGAAGATTCTCCAAAATATGTGAGTAAAGCAAAGTGTTACATAACTATGTAACTAGCAGTACTTTAGACCCTTATTGGTCCTTTTAGTGTTGGGGGCTAAATGGCAAGTTACCCTTAGGATTAAGGGTATGTGCCTTTGGATAAGGACAGGAAAGTGACTATACCTTGGTCAGAGGTATGGAGTCACGTGACCCTTGGATAAGGGATACCCTTAAGATTAAGGTTAGGTGCTTTAGATTAAGGTACTAGTGTCCTTGGTTAAGGTCAGGTAGGTATTTATGCCTTGGCTGGAAGTCTGGAACTTAGAGAGGTGTTAGAAAGTCATTGGATGACTATTTTTCTAAACCTTGGGCTTCAACCTTGAACCATATTACTTTATTGGTCTAGGACCAAAGTATACTTGCACAACTTGGGCTTTGGGACTTAGTAGGAGGGCGCCCTCCCAAAGGGTCCATTGAGTTCCCAACTCCCACAAGAAAGGCATTCAAAGAGTCATAGGTTATGGAAGGTGTCTCTTGACATTCCATAAGCCTATGGAGGCTCTTGGAGATTCTTTAACTCCTCTAGGCTTCTCTCTCTCTCATTGGATCAGCATGGAACTCCATAGTGCATTGGAGGGGTCCATGGGCCATCTATATGAGGGTAGTAGGGCACCCATTGGGAGGGAGAGATCTCTCTTGTTTGTTTTGCTTATGCTCTAGTGTTGCTACTAGTGTGTAGAGTGCTTTCTTGTGGTAGTATGTTTAAGGTTTGGATCTTGCTTATGGTATGGGACATAAGTAGGGTTTGGATCTTGAGAATGCTATTGAGTGTTGTGGTATGCTTGTGATTTGTTTATGGTTAGCAAGGGGGTGCTAGATAGTTCTTGCTTGGAGCTTCAATCTAGCTATGGTTGAGTGGTGAATACTTGAGGCCAGCTTGTTATCTATCTTTGTGTCTAAAGAGTAGGGACACAGGTGGAGGAGAGATCCTTGGAGGCTTGCAGATCCTTACTTGCAGGTGGAGGCATCCTAGCTTGGAGTTGGAGAGCATCTTGAAGCCTGTAGGTTGCTTGGAGGACATTTATAGGATTTCCTCACTTCTACTTGTAAAAGTGGTATCAGAGCTAGACAAATGATGGTAACCTTTCTAACCTTCTTCAAGTTCTATTAAGATCACCAACTAAATTTTTTTGGAAAAGATTATTGGCTTTTCTAGATGTAGGAAGCTTGTAGTTGAAGTACCCAATGAATCTAGTTCTCTTTGGAAGAGAGTAGTGATGCTTATAGAATAGTGTTTAGGGGCTGATTTTTTATCATGTTAGAGAAGCTTTAAAGTGGGCTTTGGGTTTTTAAAAGTTCTAAAAAAAGATTTGTGGGATGGTTAGAGGAAGTCCTCCTCTACATACACAAATTTGTTTTTGCAAAAAAAATTCATGAGTACCTAAATCCACTTTATAGTGACATTCCACCTAAGGTACAAATGTTAATGTTCGTTGATGGGTTACCAAAAGATTATCAAGTGGATGTTCGTAGGAACCATCCAAAAACCCTAGAAGATGCTATTAGGGCTGCAAAATACTTTGATGACACACCTAAGCCACCTAGGGGTCAACAGTCTAATGAGCAGAAAAAAGGTTTTCAATTTAAGAAGAAGAATAGGGAAGTTGTTAGTGAAACACATCCCAATTCTAACAATCCTTAAAAAACCAAGAAAAACTTTAAAAACCATCAAGGTGGCAATGATCAATGCACACAAAACAGGTAGGAGGACACACTTTTGGAGAGAGGAATCATCAAAAAACACATCCCAACCTAATAAGCCTTGGATCAGAGGTTATAAGCACTCTACTAAGGTTCATTAGAGAGGCATAGAAGCTTATAACAGGTCCAACAAGCAATCATAGGCTCAAATCATGCAAAAAATGCATTTACGGCCTCCTTCAACAAGCAAAACTTCAATATGTTGGTGTCTAATGCTCATCTATCCAAATTGGATGCATGATGGCTCAAATCAGAGGCAATCCAACATATCTTTAAGCTTGTAAAAAGAAACAATAGGTTCAGACCCCCAATTAACAGGTATTCATGCTCAAAAATCATAAAAAATACACTATTTTTGGGTGTTTTGAGCCCCCTAATGGTGTCTAATCCCAACTAGACTTCATGAAAGCTGAAGGACAGCTTCATTACATCTCTGAAAATGTTCACACCAAGTCTTGTCTGAGAATTTTGAGATCTATCCCAAAATTAGTCCAAAAATCATCAAAAAAGCCTTGTTTTTTTACCACAATTTGTGGGAAAAATCCACAAATTTGTGCAATCAGATCCAAATCCCTATAAATCCATTTCATGCAATCACTAAGAGTTTTGATTCTAGTCAAACGTGGTTTCCATAGCCCACTTATGGCCCAAAAGCCCCAATTTTCTGGTCCAAAATCACTATCTAATCAACCTTTTGACTATTCAATCATCATGCAATCATTTAATTATGTAATTAATGACTGTAAAACAGTAAGTACAATCTGGAAAACCTACTACACTAGATCCTATAATCAATTCCTTGCAAAAACCATCAATTCTAGGTGAAAAATTCACTAAATTCATTAAAAATCCTATGATTTCCATAAAAAATCATGGAGCAAATCCACAATTATGATCTTTAGGCTGAATCACCAAGGATCTAAGAATCCACCTACTTGAATTTGATCATAATTGTGGATTTGTTCCATGATTTTTGATGGAAATCATAGGATTTTTGATGAATTTAGTGAATTTTTCACCTGGAAGAAGAAGCAAAGAGCTACACCAAAGGAATTGCAAAATCCAAGATCCTCAAGCTCCACCTCCTAGTAGATGTGATCTAAGCTCTGATACCACTATAAGAATCACCAAGTGAGGATCTTCAGGATTCCAATCACATGCAAACCAAAAGGACACAGGTGGAGCATGAACCACCCAACCAATATGGAGAGGCTAGTCAATACCCTAACCAATCCACCCCCAAGCCACAGTGAAGAACACAAGAGAGGAGAGGAAAAACTGGCTCAAGAATCACAATTCACAATAGGAGGATGGGCGAGTTTCCACTAGACTTATTCTCCTCAAGAGAGAGAGAATATTTCCTTTAGGATCCCCTTGCAACCTAAATTGAGCTATTGACCTCCTATTCTTACATTAAAGCAGTCTTCACCATGCATGTGCTCCTATGTCCAATTATAGGTCTGGGCCCTCATATGATTATTAATTATTTAATATGACCACGTCTGGAATGACGTAGCATAATTAATAACCACATACAACTGGAGTGACCGGCTATCCACGTTAGGAACTATTCCAATTCCCTTGTACATGACATGGACATAACAAAAGTAGTACTAGCAACTAGTGTTAAGGCTTGAAATAGTTTGAGAAGACTTACATGGGAGAGGGGTGCTCAGTGATTGATGTTAATATTTGGAAAGTTTTAAAGACTAGTGCTAGGGGATAGAAGTAGTGCCAAAGTGTTAGTTGTGGATGAGCTCATTTGTCTTAATTATTGTTTATTTACATTCATCATTTCATTGTTACTTGTTTTGATGTTTCTAAAGATAGAAGACAATGATAAGAGTAGTACTATATTAATGAAAAAAAATACTATAACCACCATTTCCTACATACTCACACCTTAGATTGTTGGAGAAAGAACACAATACTAATATAGTATCTCAAAACACTCCAACATCTCCCACATTCTCCCTCAAGGACAAAACATACTCCCTTATAGTTGTATTGGCAAAAATGAACTATATAAAATACATGTCCTTTTTTATGGTTACATTACATGGCAAGTGTTGGCAGTGTGGAAGCCTGTGCACCACAAAAAACGTAGTCACATGAGGGTATCCGTTGTCCCATAGGCATTGTTTTGGTGAGTAACAGATCATAAGTATGATGAGTGGAGTGCAAAAAGACTTCTTGAAGTAGTTTTTGCTTGTATTGTGGTGCTTTGATTTGTGACAAAAGTGTAGAAGTAACATTTAAAAAGTTGTATTAAATTAAATTCATAACATAAGGACCCATAATTAGCATATCTAAGAAAACAAAGTGCACTAATATTCCCTCAAATCCCCAGCCCATGATGTGCCTGTATATTTTAAGGACTATACGATCGAAGATGTAAGCATTCAATTACCCCAAGCTCACCATGAGCCAAACGGTAATTCACCCTATGAAGGCCCTACCTGAACCATCACTCTCTCCTTGAGTGAGCCACAAGAAAGTAACGAATACATCGTCCACGTCAGGGCTCATCTCAATCACGAAGAATGCTTCAAAAGCTTCTGCGCAAATATCGACATGTCTTCGCGTGGTCTTATAAAGACATGAAAGGAGTCTCACCCCAAGTAAATGTGCATCGTATTCCCCTTAAATTTGGTGTGAGACCAATTGCTAGCCGTCCCTACAGATGTGATCCAATCTACAAGGCCAAAATCAAAGAAAAACTACAATGCTTGTTAGATGCAGGATTCATCTATGAAATCGAACATACTGAGTGGGTCTCCCCAATCATTATCGTTCCTAAGAAAAATGAAAAACTTCAGATTTGTGTCAATTTTAAGAAACTTAATGCCGTTACAGAACATGATCATTTGCCATTACTTTTCAGAGAATCCATCTTAGAAAATCTAGCAGGAGATGAGGCTTATTCCTTTTTAGATGGCTTTAGCGGATACAATATGATCCAAATTGCTGAAGAAGATCAACATAAAATCGCTTTTGCCACAGAATGGAAAACCTTCTATTGGAAAGTCATGCCTTTTGGTCTCTATAGTGCTCCTAGCACTTTCCAACGTGTTATGCAAGCTGTCTTTTCTCAACAGATGGGCGATACCCTAGAAGTCTACTTGGATGATTAAGGTGCACATTCAAAAGAAACACGACATCTGTCTGTGTTTGAGACAAATTTTATCCAATGTCAACGCTTCGGCATCTCCTTGAATCCTGAAAAATGCCAGATCTTGACAACACACGATATTGTGTCAGGACATATCATTTCAAAAAATGGCATTTCAAAATCTATCGAAACCACATACCATCCGTGAAGTGTATTCTTTACTTGGCCACGCCAACTACTATCGATGCTTTATTTTTGACTTTGCTAATAAAGCACGCTTGATCCACAAAGTAGTTGTTGTCCCCAAATGGACTGATGAACAACGCGTCGCATGCAATAAACTCAAAGAAGCCCTTACCAATGCACCTATTCTCTAGGATCCTGATTATTCCAAGAAATTTTATGTGCATACTGATGCATCTAAGTATGCTATTGGAACAGTGCTCACCCAACCGGGAAAATTCAAAAAGGATTATCCAATCTGATTTCTTAGTAGACAATTGATACCTGCTGAAGTCAACTATACCACTACCGAGCATGAAGCTTTGGCAATGATGTATGCGGTTCAGAAATTTTATCATTATCTACTGAGAAAAGTTTTTGCCTTCTTCACTGATAATCAAGCACTCCTATATCTCATTAACAAGACTTACACGACCGATCATATTACTCGATGGATCCTATTACTACACGAATATGAGTTTAGGATCGTGGTTCAAAAGGACGTTCAACATTTTTTAGCAGACCATCTATCTCAAATCTCTAACCTACCCACCCCATATCAAGGTGTCAACAATGATTTACCCGATGTCATCATCAATGATGTAGGTTGACTCTACACTCGTTTGGGCCAAGAAAATCATAGAATATTTAACTTCAGGATGGATGGGTTCATCCTTTTCTAAAGCTGAACAATGTGCATTGGTCCTCAAAACCAAACCCTATACATTAATTGCTGGCCAACTTTACAAGCAAGGGTTGGATGGAATTATCCGACATTGTCTTATTGAAGGTGAAATACCCTCTGTTATATCCCTCACTCATGAAGGTGTTGGAATAGGTCACTTTTCTTCCGAAATGACTGCTAAGAAAATTCTCTTGGCAGAATTTTGGTGGCCAACCCTCTTTAAGGATACGCACACCTACACTAAGGTCTGTGATGTTTGTCAAAGAACCAAATGATTTCAAAAGACCAACTACATGCCTTTACATCTTGTCACAACTAATCAAGCTTTCCAAAAATGGAAAATTGATTATGTTTAATCCATTAGTCCCACTGCCAGACACACCCAATCCTGCTATATCGTAGTAGCTATGGACTATTATACCAAATGGGTTGAAGCAAGAGCTGTTCGCAAGGATGATGCTCATTCTACCACAAAATTTTTCTATGAATAGTTTATTGTTCGTTTTGGCTGTCCTCGAAAATTTATCAGCGATAGGGGTACACATGAGTCTTAACTCTGTCATAACAGATCTACTTTCCAAATTTTTTGTGGTACATTGCAAAAGTTCCCCATATTATCCATGATGCAATGGCCAGGCAAAATCAACAAACAAAATTTTATGTGGTGTTCTCACCAAAACTGCCGAGTCCAGCCGATCTGATTGGGAACTAAAGCTTCATGCCGCTCTATGGGCCTACCGCACTACCCCAAAGCGAGCCACATGCTTAACCCCTTTCCAGCTAGTATATGGCCAAGAAGCCGTTGTGTCTATAGAATTCCATATTCCATCCCTTTGAGTAGCCTATAATCTTGAGCTAGATAATCGACAGATCCTAGCAAACAGATTACAAAAACGTCAACAAAAGACATGGCATGATCGATCATTAAAACTCAAAGAGTTCCAAGTTGGAGATAAGGTCCTGCTATACCAAGCCAAAGCCTTTAAAGGAAAACTCAAATTTTTTGGCCAAGGACCTTATGTCATTCAAAAGATATTTGTCTCTGGAAATGTACAACTCCAAACCCTACATGGTGATCTTTTAGACATTGTGGTTAATGGGAGTAGACTTAGAAAGTACAATGAGCCCTGTTTTTATCTTGATATGTATTAGTTGCTTTATTTTGTAAACTTTCTTCTTTAATTCTGTTTACTGTCTGCTTGCCATTTCAACAATTTTTTTAGTATGTTTTCTTGTTTCAGAACATCAGGATATCATCAGGTCAGGCATACAATAAGTCTTTTTCTCTAGAACCACAAGAATCATTCCTTTCTCAAATTTTGTCTCACAACCACATCAGATAGAATTCACTCACCCCCTTTTTTAGTATGCACGATTCATTTATCACCTCCACGAATTCTGTCTCAGAGACAAACTTTTCAAAAATAGCAAAAAATTAGTTTTTTACATCAGATCCTCACTGACAAAATTCGTAGACAATTTGCGGAGCCTTAAAATCGCCTCCATGATTTCTCTGTCATCTCCGCGAATTCTGATCAGGCCTATTTTTGTACTATCAGCCATTTTCACTCATTTTTGTACAAAAAAATCAGTTTTAAGAACTTGCCGACTCTCAAAATAGTGCCCCAAATTCGCAAATCTCACTGAGAAATCGTGGGCACTGAGGACGATTATTGAGTGAAGTTACGAATTCCTGTCCCAAAAAGTCTATGTATACGCCTCACCCACTCCCTTGATGAGCTCATTCTAGATTTCTACAAGAGAGTTCATGCTGAAAATTTTCATAATCTTCAACCTCTCCAAAAGTATCTAGAATTACTGCCATTATGACTTCCAAAAACTCATCACTCTCACTGCATCGTCGGATGGTCCCCAAACCCTTTTCGGGCGATTTATCATTGATCTATATCAAGAACTATTCCGATGTGTTGATACTGGCTAAAGATCTTTTAACAAATATCGATTTTGATCTCAGCTGCTTCACTGATCAGCAGAGTGAGGGTTTGGTCTGAGTGGCCTATTCCACATACTCAGATGAGTTTCATTCCTTCAAACTCACCTCCAAGAATGGTAGTTACAGCATCATCGACATCTCTTTAGAATACCTACAACGCATAGGCTTTCCAAATCTGGGAGAGACGATTCACGACAGAGTAACCAACTATGATTCCAAGTATTTCATGAAGTTCCTGCAAGAAGATGACAAAACCATTGCTAGACAAATGATGACCTCTCCATCAAGTTGATCAAAGATCCTAAGCTCCGGGCAGCCGCAGAAATCATCGTGCACATGGTAGAGGTCCACATCGCCAAGATGGATTGCATCCCACCAAGCGATCTGTTTTCATTGACCCTGACCATGGAGGATCCCACATAGAACTACATGTGGGCCGAGAAAGTTGCTGACAAACTATGTGTGGTGCTGAAAGCTTGGAAATCCCCTACCAAGTGTGGCTATTTATTGCTCATGTTGGTCACACAACACCTGAGACACCGAATGGCCACCTTACTGAAAGAGCTAGAGGACATCTATCCTAGCACAAACAAGTGGGCCACCCCACAGGTATCAGCAGAACCTGTCTCCCCTACACCTCGCATGAAGAAGCAGAAGGGCAAGGCAGTGAGCACCGACGACACCATCTCCCCTGATATCTTATCCAGTGATATAGGGGCTGAATATGCTAAATCCGGAGGGATCTTGAAATTCTCTCAAGTCCCAAAGGAGATATTAGCACAGTAGGAGGCTCTACTCCAACAAGCCCACCAACGAAGACAAGCGGTAGCTATAGTAGTTGGCTCTTTTGATGTTGGCGCTTATGATTCTAGTTTAATAAGCATGATCCCGTCCACTCATATCACTTCCACTATTCTAGTATCATTACCAATTAACACCAATTTCCTTCCACCACTACCCCCACCATTTACTACCACATCCACCCCCTTATTCACACTTAAAATGGGCTTTGATTAAAGCCCTCACCTGTACATTCTTCCACTGTTGTGTCGTGAATGTAGCATAGGGTTCGAATGCTGGGAGCATCTACCTCGCCTCAACATGCATAGCAGAAAGAGATAAGAGAGAGACGAGAGGAGAGAGATGACAAAAGTTCCAGAATTCACACGTGTGGGGAATGTCCACAAGAGTGACTGATCTTAATTAAGCTTTGTGATTGGCACTATAACCTAATTCTAGATTGATCAACAAAATCTAGTTAAGAAGAAATGGCTAATTCACAATCTAGCATTCTAATCAGCAGATTATAATAGCAATGAATCAAAGAATGAATAAAAGTACAAATTTTCAGTGTATGAGCATTAGCCTCAACACGAGTTAGAGAGAGAGAGCTAGAGAGATAACAAGCAATATTTGTTTAGATCCAAAATGGCATGAGATAGCTACAAAATTTTGGTTCTTCATCATTGATTTGTGGAGAGCTACACATATTTATGGATTTTGAGGTAGCTCGAGGTAGAACCACATCTATCCATTCCAAAATGACATCTAGAGTCTATGTGACATTTGTCACTTGTCATGCATGAGATTCTACCAACTTTTTACAAGTGTACTAGTTCTAACTAGAAATGTCCAAATCATCATTCATGTGTCCATTACACATTGTGCATGCCTTGCATGTCACTATGGATCCCTTACAATTAATGCATGTGAATTGCCACGAGTTTCTACAAGCATAATCATGCTAATTCTATGTCTACAAACTATATGCAAGTTGCATTTGTCAAACTAGAAAATACATAACCATGTAGCTCGAGTTCTATGTAGGCCAAACTTGGCATTTTGCATTAATGAGCTACATACTTGCATGGTACAACATTTGTAGCAAGCCAAGAAATCAATATGGATTGTTTTTCAATTTTAACACTCCTCCTAAAAATGATCTATATTGATTTGAACATGGATCTTGGTATAACTCCAAGGTTGGCTCTATGCTTGTTGAAGGAACTTTTGCTCAAAGGTTTGGTGAGCATATCAGCAATGCAAGATGATGTGTTGATGTGCTCCAATTTGATTTCACCTCCAATGAGCTTCTCTCTCACGAAGTGATGTGCAACTTCGATATGCTTGCTCCTTGCATGGAATATTGGGTTGTTGGCAAGGGCTTGAGCTGAAATGTTGTCACACATGATCATAGGTATATCTTCTTCCATAATTATCTTTAGCTCCACTAGTAACCTCTTGATCCAAAGCACTTCCTTTGTTGTTGTGGTGAGCGCCTTGTACTAGAGCAAGCAAACTTTTCCTTCATCATGGATGAACCCAATAGGTTGATCCACATAAATCTCTTCTTCTAGATAGCCATTTAGAAATGCATTAGAAACATCTAGTTGAAGAATTTGCCAATTGAAAAAACAAGCAAGAGAAATTATGATTCTAATTGACACCATCTTTGCAACTGGGGCAAAGGTCTCCTCATAATCAAGATTATATACTTGAGCAAAGCCTTTCGCACAAAGCCTAGCCTTGTACTTGTTGATTGTGCCATCTTGACTATACTTGACTCAAAAAACCCATTTGCAACCAATGGTATGCTTGTTGGATGGAAGATCCACAAGCTCCTATGTATTATTGGCCATCAAAGCATCATATTCCTCCTTTATGGCAAGGTACCATTCATTTCAGTTGATAGTATCATATACATCCTTCGGCTCCTCATGAGAAATAAAATAGGCACAATTAGTGGAGTTGATTTCCACTTGCTTTCCTCTATCTTCATAGGTAAGCCTTCTTGGCTCGGATCTTTCTCTTTGAGATCTCCTTGGTGAAAAAATTCGAGGTGACTCCTCCTCAAATCTTGGCCCCATCTCTCCATGATGATCTTCAAGGGTGATGATTGGAGTATCTTTGTGAGAATCTTTGAACTCGGCCTTCTCAAGAATGTATTTTTGATCTTCATGGAATATCACATCTCTACTCTCAATTGTAGTTGAAGTAGAGGGAACATAGATTCTGTAAGCTTTCTTGTTGGATGCATATTCAACCATGATCCCTTTAATAGAATTAGGATCATCTCTTTTCTTTGTTTCCAAGGGCATATTAACAAAGCAAGTACAACCAAAAACTCTAAGGTGTCTACCTTAGGTTTCTTCTGAAACAAGACTTCAAAAGGTGTTTTTCCAGCAAGAGCATTGTGAGGTAATCTATTGCACAAATAGTTTGCACAATTTATAGCTTCACCCCAATATTCAATAGGCAAAGAAGCTGCTACTCGAATTGCTTTAGCACATTCACATAAAGATCTGTTTTTCCTCTTAGCTACTCCATTTTGGGATGGAGAATAGGCACAAGAAAATTCTCTCTTTATTCCTTCACCTTCACAATAATTATGAAACTGGTTGGAGATGTATTCACCTCCTCCATCACATCTTAAAGCTTTAACTTTGCAAGAAAATTGTTTTTCTACATAAGCTTTGAAGATAAGGAAGTGATAAAAAACCATAGCCTTTGAAGAAAGTAGATACAACCAAGTGTATAGTAGTAAAGTCATTAATAAAGGTGACAAAACATGTTGCACCACCAATACTTTTAGAAGAGAAAAAATGTACATCTGAATGTATGTGTTCCAATGGATAAGTAGTCTTTATAATATGGCTTTCTGTGTGACTTTGCAATGGCACAAGCCTCACAAGGCTTGAAATCTTTAGAAAGAGATTTTGGAAGACCAACAACCTTCTCCTTCTTAACCATAGAAGTCATAGATGTAAAGTTGGGATGTCCCAACCTTCTATGCCATAGCTCCTCCTTAGATAACAAAGCAACTTCACAAAGGTTTGCATTCTCATAAGAATTCAACTTAAAAATTCCACCACATCTAGTTCCATCAACAAGGATCTCATCTTTTCTCTTGATAAAACAAGTATTGGAGTTGAACTTTACATCACAACCATTATCAAGCAACTTTCCCACACTAATTAAGTTCTTTGTAAGTTTTGGAATGAAAAGAGCATTAGAAAGTGCAAGAACTTTTGAAGAAGCAAGTTTCAATGGAATGTTGCCAATTCCTTCTATTGGACACTCATGATCATTAGCTGTGTAAATAGATCTCTTGAGTCCTTTGAAAGGTAAGATTGAGTCAAATGACTCCTTTGAACAGCACATATGTGAAGAGGCTCCACTGTCTATGTACCAAGCTCCATCTTTCTTGAAAGGTGATGAAGAAAAACTGGACATCATAAGTGATCCTTCTCCATCACTTGCAACAGAATCTTCTTCAATCTCTTTGGAGAGATTAGCTTGCTTGAGTTGGTTTTTCTTCTTAAAGCAATTAGAGGCATAGTGCCCCTTTTTGCCACAGAAGAAGCACTTCACTTTCTTCTTCTTGATTTTTGAGTTAGAGGGATGAGTTGTTTCATCCTTTTCACCATTTTGATCTCAATCTTTGGCTTTGTCTTTGTTGTATGCTTGAGAGAATTGTCCTCACTCCTTCCTTTCTGCTTGCCTTTGACAAAGAGGGCTTTGACACTTCCACCATGTTCAAGTTTGTTCATCCTGGAGAGTTTATAGCTTTGTCTAGATTCTTCATAAATAAGAATTCCTTGGAGAGTTTCTAGATTAGGTAACTCCTCCTTAATAGCAAAAGACTGAACAAGATTATCATAGTCATCTCTCAAGCCATTCAGTATGACTTGAACTAGCTCAACTTGGTTAATGGTAACACCAACATAGGAAAGCTCTCTATGTAAATCTTTAACTCTCAGAACATAGTTAGATGCACTCTCTTCACTTCTTTGGAAACTTGGAAAATCTGATTCCTAAGAGTGAGTATTCTAGAAGTATTCTTTGCTTCATAGATGGTCTTTAGTGCATCCCAAGCTTCTTTAGCTGTAGTGCAAGATCCTATCTCTCTCAAAATTTCATTAGATACATTCATCTTAATGAAATGTAGAGCCATTCTAGCTCTCTTCTTATATTTAGGAATTTCAACCTGTGCTTGAGGCTCCTCCTCAACACCAAGCACAATATCCATAACGTCCTAGAGTATCAAAACAGACTCCATTTTTAACTTCCAAATTGAGTAATTAGAAGTGGGTAGTCTTTCACTGGCTTCTAGAAGATATCCTCCCTGAGATGCCATTATAATGAAGACTTCTTAGTTATTGGATTGAGATATGTTTGAGCTTGTTCCTATCAGACTTAGAGTTGCTGCTCTCTTTCACTATATGTATTTTCAAGGTTGAACTACCTTCCTATGTGAAACACTTGCAACTTATATTTGAGATGAATCTCAAATATTCCACAAGACAAGTTATCTAGATCAGACACAAAAAGTGGTTTGAGACACTTTGGCTGGTTTGAATCCTACTTTTGGCACGTGTGAAATGCTTCAAAAGAAAATACTATTGACACTCAGAAGGCTCAAAGGGTGTTCAAATACTTCAAACTCAGTCTTGATCTACAGTTTCTTGTGTTGGATGCTCAAAACAATGGATTCAAAACAAAGTATAATTGAATCAAATCAAAATGCTGTCACTCGGATTTTGGACCTATCCCTATCCTCTTTAAGAGCTTATAACTCTTGCTAGACACATCAGATTGATTTGGTTTTAATTTCTATGAAAAGTGTAGATCAAATGCTTTCCATCAAGTTATAACACTGCTATCTTTGGATCTATAGATAAGGAGAACAAAGGGACTGAAAAACTCTGATTTTCACACGTGCGAAATTTCAGAATTTCGTACTGCCTCAATTTAGGTCTAAAAATCTAGTTCAAGTCCGATTTAATCCAAATACACTTCAGAGAAAGGTTAGAAAAAGTGCAAAACTGCGTTTTTGCTTGATTTAGCTCTCAGTTTCTTGTACAATCAGAGTTGTTAGCATGCAAATCTTAATGAGGCTCTGATACCATGACAAAATTTCCAGAATTCACACATGTGAGAAATGTCACAAGAGTGACTGATCTTAATTAAGCTTTGTGATTGGCACTATAACCTGATTCTAGATTGATCAACAAAATCTAGTTCAGAAGAAATGGCTAAAATTCACAATCTAGCATGCTAATCAACAGATTATGATAGCAATGAATCAAAGAATGAATAAAAGTACAAGTTTTCAGTGTATGAGCATTAGCCTCAACACGAGTTAGAGAGAGAGAGCTAGAGAGATAACAAGCAATATTTGTTTAGATCCAAAATGGCATGAGATAGCTACAAAACTTTGGTTCTTCATCATTGATTGTGTGGAGAGCTACACATATTTATGGAGTTTGAGGTAGCTCGAGGTAGAACCACATCTATCCATTCCAAAATGACATCTAGAGTCTATGTGACATTTGTCACTTGTCATGCATGAAATTCTACCAACTTTTTACAAGTGTACTAGTTCTAACTAGAAATGTCCAAATCATCATGCATGTGTCCATTACACATTGTGCATGCCTTGCATGTCACTATGGATCACTTACAATTAATGCATGTGAATTGCCACGAGTTTCTACAAGCATAATCATGCTAATTCTATGTCTACAAACTATATGCAAGTTGCATTTATCAAACTAGATAATACATAACCATGTAGCTCGAGTTCTATGTAGGCCAAACTTGGCATTTTGCATTAATGAGCTACATACTTGCATGGTACAACATTTGTAGCAAGCCAAGAAATCAATATGGACTGTTTTTCAATTTTAACAAGGACAACCAAATGACTCCCTGACAAAAGTACAGAAGAGACAATTGATTCATAAGGCTCAACCTTATCAATTAATTGCAGGACAATTGTATCGTCGTGGATCAGATTATATTTTATGAAGGTGTGTTTTACTGCATGAAGTACCAGATTTAATCATGTTTTCACATAATGGCATGGGTGGAGGACACTTCTCTACAGATATTACTGTTCGCAAACTTTTACAATCAGGTTGTTGGTGGCCTATGTTTCACAAGGACATAAAAAATTTTATTCAGACATGTGATGTTTGCCAGTGAGCACGACGACCTACTCGACAGAACTATGAATTCTTGCATTCAGTTTTATCGCAAGCACCGTTTGAAAATGGGGAGTGGATTATGTTGGACCTATTCACCTGTCGCGCAAGGATCTCAGGCCCGATACATTATCGTCGCAACTGATTATATGACCAAGTGGGCTGAAGCCAAAGCTGTCAAAGTTGCTGATGCGAAATCTATGGCCAAGTTTCTATATGAAAATATTATAATCAGATTTGGATGTCCGATTGAGATTGTCAGTGACCGGGGTACACACTTTGTTAATCAAACAATAAAGTACTTACTGGAAGATTTTTTTGTTATACACAGATTCAGTACTCCCTACTATTCTAGAGGGAATGGCCAAGCTGAATCTTCCAATAAGATTCTTTGCACCATTATGACAAAGACAGTTGAAGCAAGTCGGTCTGATTGGGAACATAAACTGTATTCAACATTACAAGCATTCAAAACCGCTTACAAAAATAGTACAAATCAAACACCTTTTCAACTGGTTTATGGTCAAGATGTTGTCATGCCGATTGAAGTTTTAATCCCATCTTTACGCATAGCAGCAACAGAACGATTAAGTGATGACAAGTCTTTACAACTCCGTCATGAAGCGTTGCACAAATAATGTGAAACCCGATTGATGGCAGTTCATGCCTTAGTAGCAGAGAAAGCACGCCGCAAGGCATGGCACAATCATCGATTACACAAAAAAGATCTGAAACCAGAAGATCTGGCGTTGATGTATAAAACCAAACTGATTAAGGGAAAGTTGAAGTTTATATGTGAAGGCCCGTATAAAGTGAAGAAAATCTTGAACTATGGCGCAGTAATTCTTGAGCACTTGGATGGAAAACGATTTGATACTCTGGTGAATGGCAGCCGATTACGCAAGTTTTGGTAGCCTGCTCCGCCAGTTCAGCAAGCCTGATCTCAATATTTTTTTAAAAATTTTAATTGTTTTTCAATTTTTTATTTTCAGTACTTAATTTGTTGAGATTTTTGGAAAAAGTCACCAAAAAAAAAAAGTAAAGCAAGAAATAAGAAAAGACTGATGAGCAAAAGTCAGAAAGTCATCAGCATAGGAAAAAGGAAACACAATAATTCTTTGATGGAAAAAGACTTAGAAAATCACTGTTTTGGTCAGATTTGGCCTATACAGTACTAGAAACCTTCACTGAGCTCTCAGACTGTACATCCACTCTAGATTTATCTAATTTAAGGTGGGCAAAAGTTTCTATCAAGAGAAAATGCAATTTTTGAGTTAGGCGAAGTATCACTGATATGCCATTGTGGGAACCTTCATCGAGCATCTTAACCTCATTATGAACCTTCGTTGACCTGCTAGATAATCTTAAAATGTTAAAATTAGGTAGGTTCAGATTGTAAAAAAATGCATTTATGACAGTACCTGGGCGAAGGACCCTCCTCGGCGAAGGTTCATCCTTCGCCGGATCTGGAAAACATTAGCCTGATAGGTTCAGATCCCCAGAAACCTTCGCCGAGATTTTTATAGCCTATTTTCACAGTACTGTACATGCTAACAAATTTTTGTTCAGAACTGATCAGCCAAAGTAGTATTCAGTGTAATGGACCCACCAAATTCACCTATAAGTTGACTGAATTCGATTTATTCCTCACTTGTGCTAGCGAAGCTCTTGCAAATTTTTCTTGCGACTAAAGCCTTCCAAAATTTCTGCATTGCTTTCTAATACACTTTTACGCGTTTTATGTTTCCTTTCTGATCATCATATCTTCTACCGATACATCCCAGTCTCCGCGCTATACTATCCATCGTGATGTCCCATCTGTAATGGACATCATGATTCTTCCTAGCACAAGCATGGTCACTCAGTGGATGACCCTTGTGGAGCTACTGCTCACTGCAATGGGTATTCATGAGAGAGTCTTTTCGGGCAGCATCAATATGGATTTCATCACTCTTGCCTTCAGTACGTGGAAGGAAGAGAAATCCAAATTTTATATCACTTTTCAGGGAGCCACACATAAGGTGCATGTCACTGAGGCCTCCCTTGCAGCTATAGGTATAGCATCTAGCATGCAGGCCTTACCCAATCATAAGCACGCCAAACAGACCATCAAACCATATATTGACCTCACCAATGATCTGCATTGGACCAATGATGGCTACCTTCTGGAAGCTATCACTGAGCCTTCAATCCATGCTGCCGCCCAGCTACTGAACAACTTCTTGATGGTTGGCAACCTTAGGAAAGACCGCATCACATCACAAATCCTCCATAGGATAGTGGAGTCCCACACCAAGTCAGCCAAAGCCCCTCTTGAATCGTATAATTGGTTCAAGACTGTTTCTGGTGAGCTCAAACGAGCTATTAAGTAAGGCCAATACTAAGCAACAGTTCGCTGCCGGCTCTTTATTGTCCCTTTTAGCTGCTTCTCATTTAGAAAACAGAATCCATGGCTTCCACCAAGATTTTGTGCTTTCGGTCTACGAAGAAGCACCGGCCGAGTCATCTCACCAGGCCTCGAGTTTTCATAGTCATTGTCTTCCACGCAGCGAGATCGTTATTCTTGACTTGCCTTCCGCATCACGATGTCGCACTAGGCATACCTCGTCAGCTGCGCTTCCACCCCCTGCTGCTGTTCACACGGAACTTCCCATTCTCCCAGCCTCTAATGCTTCCCTCACCTCTGCTTCCATTCAAGGACAGTCTGTGACCATTGGGCCTACCATTCCCATCACAGCTGCCCAGGCCGCCTCACCCCCACACACCGAGGCCACCTCCCCAAACACACAGTTCTTCATGGATATGTTCAATGATTCCGATCCCCTTGGGGCCACCAAAATATTTGAAATTCCCCAGAGCCCTATGCCCTTTGAATTCCAATCCCCTGAAAGAGGATTCAGACATATCCATGAATCTACTGTTGATGTTGAAGATGTCAGCCAGCAACTTCATATGAAAGATAGTCCAGTCGCACTTCGGGTCGACAAAGCTATAAAATCACCAAAACAGTTCGACGCCACAATGCCTGAAGGGTTTGAAGAGGAAGACCATTTTGAAGAAGAAGACATAGTAGCACCTATTCCACGCCAACCAAGGATAGCTCCATCAGGTCTTCCTGTTGCTGTCGCCTCCACAACCGTCGATTTTGGGGATGCTCTAGGTTTGGTTTCAAGCCTTGCATAAGTGATCCAGTTGATGCTGGATAAGAAGAAAGAAATGGAACAGAGAATCTCTGATTTGGGGTCCGAAAACACTCTGATCAGCCAGAAACTTGTCCAGCTGGATCGAGAGTTAAAGATTGTCAAACAATACGAAGACAAGGTTGAAGCCGAAAAGAAGTTGGCCCAGCAACAAGTTGATCGCTTGGAAGAGTACATCAGCTTCCTACAAAATGCCCTGACAATCGCACAAGATCAGGTGGATAAGGTCGTGCAGGATGCAAAGCAACAGGTGCAACTGCTGAAGGGCAATTACAGATGGCTGAACAAGATCGCATGTGGCTTCAAGGTGAATTGGATGTGACCACCCTTGAGTGTGATACATATCTTCAAACGCAAATACGAGACCATCCGGTTACACCGACGGAGATTGCGTATTTGTTCAAAAAAGTGGAGACATACAAAGTGGCCCTTCAGAGATTTCAAGGCCACTTTGATAGGTTCAAAGGAGCAACTTCAACCAAGTTGGCAAAGGCTAAAGAGACCATTACCTCCTATGAAAAAGCAGCCGCTCGAGTGTTGGAAGCTGGACCACAAATCCCCGTACCGGTCATGCCGCAATTCTCCCCTCTGCGCCAAGAAGTCGTACCAATGGATACAGGGGTTGATTCGAGCATGGACCAATGGGGAGCTCCAGATATAGTAGACCAACCGCCAACCATACCGGCAGTACAAGCGGGTCCATCTTCATCAAGGACAACACCTCTATTCAAAAGGCCCATCAGCGTCGAGGATCAGATCCAGACCTTCTTAAAGCAACATCCGCATGAGTCCTCGCGTGGTGGATGGATTCTGAAGTCTAAGACCTCCGAGATCAAGGCTGGCAAAGAGTTGGACAAAATACCTGCATTGGGAGAGTAGTCGGCATGGAGAATCACGATTTTTGAGAAAACTTTGGAATCAATTAGGAGTTGCGTCGCCAGCCCTCGCCAATTGCGGGTAGATCCATATTACGTGCCAATCCCGCGAAGAAATAAATGAAAAGATTTGGAATTGGCTATGGACAAAATCACCATCCATACGCCCAATTGGCCAATCATCCATCAGACTTACAGCTGGAACATCTCAGTGGATTTCCATCGCGTCTTACTAGCCTATCAATGAGAGTTTGTCCACTCTCCAGATCCAACGGTGCGACAATCAGCAATGTTTGCTAAAGATCTAACTCTATTGGCATCAGTGGTAACCAGATGGGACGATTGCCTCCCTCCTCTGGCATTCGATCCAAATAAGCCAATGGCCTCAGAGCAAATCAAAGATTAGTTGTCGGTTGCTCGTTTATATTTTCGTGCGGCAATGATGGGAGGCTCTTGGGAATCACGCTTCACATCGTGGACAACCTCCAAGTGGATTGCCGGAGCCCACCGTTGTTTCCTGCCACACAATTTGGATTTTAATACTGCACGCCTCGATTTTATGGAGAAGATGCAGCATCATTTAATCAAGATTCGACGCGAAGCCAATAAAAGTCCCCAATAACTGCATATTGTAGGTGTCGTGAGACCGCCACCAGTTTTGGTGGGGGATACTGTTGGAGGGTTTGTGGATCTCAAGGCAACCCTAACCCTAGTTAATAAGTGAGAGGGATTTGGCACCCTGCATGTGTAAGTCCAACCCGGTGATCACACAGTTATTTGATTGATTAGTTAAAAGGTAATAAAAGGACTTTAGGCCTTTTTGCGGAACTCTTAATGTCGCAAGGCCTAAATGTCAAGTTAGTGAATAAAGTTGGGTTTCCCTCCAATTTTGATGGTTCCCACACTTTTTTAAATTTGAATAAAAAGAGAGGCAAGACTGGACCAATAGAATTTAGAGGCCAGGGTCCTCCTCTCTACTATAAGAAGGGACCAACTCGAGTTGCTCCTCATGTTCATTTCCTCATTTTAATAAAGCAATTGGTTCTCTTCAGAAATAGATTGATGAATGTACTTGCTCTCTATCACTTTTCCTCCATCTCTCATGCTTATTTGGATTTTGCTAATTGTTGGATCTAAGTGTTTTTGGGATTGTATGTTATTATACTTTTTATGAGAGAGAAAGGGGGAGACAGAAAGAGTAAGCTATTTCTGTTGTGGATGTGTAGTGTTAAGGGATTGTAAGTGTTAAGGAATGTGTAGTGTTAAAGAGTAGGGTTAATGGATGTAGAGATAGATGTGAATCCTCCATTCATATCGAAATCTAAACTAAACTATCGCTCTCATGGGAATGAACCTACGCGTGACAACTAACTCCATCTCTTTGATGCTAGATTGACGAGATCTTGGATTCAGGTTAGGCAAGGAAAGAATTCCACTACATTGATTCAGTCCAGAGATGTTGGATCTTAATGGATGTTGTGACTACAACCTAGATTTGACAAGATCTGATCAGTTCAGTCGGCTAATAGTGTGATTTTAGCCATTTTCATTGGTTTTTTTCAGATATCTATCTGATCCTAGCTTTGATTGGTCTAAAATTTTCACAATAGACAAATTTGAGGTCGATCTTGCTATTGATCATATCTGTGAAAGTTACTCAATGTGAGGGTTGGTCATGCAAGAGTTCTTTGTACTGTTTTGTAGCTAAAAAACTAGATTTCTTGCAATCTACTGGGAACTAACTCTCAACCTTTTAACAATAGCTAGACCTAGTTCAAATCTAACTTATATCAATCCTGCAAAGGTTCTTTCCTAGTGGTGCGAGATTTTTTTATGTTTGCGGCAAGTTCTTTAGGTTGTTTTTAAGTAAAAACTCTGATTTTTTTAGATCTATTGGGAAGTAACTTTTGTAGACTTCACAAGAGCTGGATCTGATGTGGATCTAACTATGGAAAAGCTTACTAGAGTTAGCTCTTGTAGATAATAAAAATTTCACTGTCTGCGAGGGTTCTGGAACACTTTTTTGGCTCAGATTTTTACCAATATCTCAAACTAACTCTCGCAGACTTTACCACTTATGGAAAATGATATTTTAAAAACAATGGGATGATCTGCGAAGGTTACTTCTCAGTGGTGCGAGAGTTATTGATGTCTATGAGGGTTCGCTCAAAATCACTTTTTGGCTCACAGATTAATCAATAATTTAAACTAACTTTCGAAGGCTCTTCTGTGTCCTTGTCTCAGTGAGATGGAACTTCAGAAGATTTTGCGAAGGCTAGTTCCCACAAAAATTTGAAATTTTGATGTTTGTGAGGGTTTTGTCTTAGATTTTGCTATTCTGGATCTTGGGAACCTTCATAGATGGTCTCTACAAAGGTTACTTAGTAGTATTTTTTTAAATTTTTATGGTTTTTTCCAAATTTTTGGTTGTTTTTTTGGCTATTTTGGCAAAATGACTGGGAACTAACTCTCGTAGGAAGTACAATAGTTTCTGCTGATGTACAAGAAGGTACTGCCAGATTTGCAAAGGTTAGTTTGGACAGATCTGACAATTATGGCCTCTAGCCTATTTTCTCGCCTATTTTTTCCGCCAAAAATAGATTTTAAATATTTTTGAATTTTTTGGATTTTTGGAATGGATTGGGTGTTTGGAACTAATCCTCCCACCACACAATCTCTTCCTATAGTACATACAAACAAAAAATCACAAAAAAATGACAAAAACTAACACTAATCCATGCTAAACTACCCCAAAATTCTGACTTTTAGGTGAAAATGACGCATATGAGAGAAAAGAGAGAGAGAGAGAAGAAGAAGAAGAGAGTGTGAGAAGAAAAAGAAGGTTATGCGGCGAGGCGAGTGTGTGGCGCTCCCCGGCAATGACACCACTCTTGTGTCGTGAATGTAGCATAGGGTCCGAATGTTGGGAGCGTCGACCTCATCTGAATCTACATAGCACAAAGAGAGAAGAGAGAGAAGAGAGGATAGAGAGAGAGAAGAAGAGAGAGAAGCCTTGGTTAAGAAAGGTTTGGGAGGCTCGAGCACCTTCCCCAAACTATTCGGTCCTAACAGAGAGAGAGAGAGAGAGAGAGAGAGAGAGAGAGAGAGAGAGAGAGAGAGAGAGAGAGAGAGAGAGAGAGAGAGAGAGAGAGAGAGAGAGAGAGAGAGAGAGAGAGAGAGAGAGAGAGAGAGAGAGAGAGAGAGAGAGAGAGAGAGAGAGAGAGAGAGAGAGAACCTTCGCTAGGAAAGGCTTTGGGGGCTCGAGCACCTACCCAAAGCTATTCCGTCCTAACCAAGGAAGAGTGTTGTGGGTATTTCATGTATACAAATAAATAGTGGGTTCCACCACTTAAAATACTGTTGGCCAAGCCTTGCCTAGTGGGCCCCGCCACAGTACAGTAGAATAATAAGTGCAAGGCACTGGCATCCTGTGTGTATAAGCCCAGCCACCAATGAGCACAAGTAGCAAGTTGTAATTCCTAGGAATAAGAGACTAGGGGCTTAAAACTCTAAAATGACATTAGAGGCCCTAAGGCAAGTTGCAAATAAAAAAGCTAAAAGGGCCCAGCTTAAAACTCACATGAATCATGTGAGTGCCCTTGTGCTTTCTTAGCATCATTAGATTTAAGTTGTGTTTCTTTGAAAGGCTTTGATTAGAATCCTTGTCCCAATGAAGTGGCCAATGAGAGTAAAGGAGGCTCACCTCTAAAATCTATAAGAGGGAGTCATTTCCTTTGTATTGTATCATCTTCCATACTCATCCCCTGCAAAGATTAGTTCCCAGAAAATCTCAAATTTTGGCCAAAAACCACAAAAAAATGCAGTTTTTTAAAGATTTTTTGAGTTTCCTTGGGAAGTAACTCTTGTAGCTTGGTGAGCAAGTGAATCTAACTGAGATACAAGTGCATTCCAGTCTGCAAGGGTTTGTTCCCAGAAAATCCTAAAATTTTGCAAAAAAACCCCAAACAAATGCACTTTTTTCAAGATTTTTTGAGTTTCCTAGGGAAGTAACTCTCGCAGCTTGGTGAGCAGGTAAATCTCACTGAGATACAAGTGCATGCTAGTTTGCAAGGGTTTGTTCCCAGAAAATCTTAAATTTTTGAATAAAAACCCCAAAAAATGCACTTTTTTCAAAATTTTTTGAGTTTCCTAGGGAAGTAACTCTCGCAGCTAGGTGACCAGCTGAATCTGACTGAGATACAAGTGCATACTAGTTTGCAAGGGTTTGTTTCCAGAAAATCTTAAAATTTTGCAAAAAAACCCCACAAAAAAATGCACTTTTTTCAAGATTTTTTGAGTTTCCTTGGGAAGTAACTCTTGCAGCTGAATCTGACTGAGATACAAGTGCATACCACTCTGCGAGGGCTTGTTCCCAAAAAATCTTAAAATTTTGCAAGAAAATCAGAAAAAAAATGCACTTTTTTCAAGATTTTTTGAGTTTCCTTGAGAAGTAACTCTCGCAGCTTGGTGAGCAGTTGAATCTGACAAGTGCATACCAGTCTGCGAGGGTTTTTTCTCAGAAAATGTTAAAATTTTGCAAAAAGACCCCATAAAAATGCACTTTCTCCATGATTTTTTGAGATTTGCTGGTAAGTAACCTTTGCAAAGAGTTTGTTAGATAGATCTAACCAAGATCTGGCTACTGTAAAATTTTTGTAAAGATGCAATGGTTAGATTTAAAAATATCTAAGAAAAAGTGCCAAAAATTTGAGTTTTTTCAAGATCCTGACAAATATGCCCATCAAGAACTCTCGCAGAACTCACATTGTCTAGAAATGGTCCATATACAGCTACTGTAGGAAGGTTGAAGGTTAGATTCATTCAGATTTGAAGAAATCTCAACCAAAAAAAAAAAAAACCACAAAGAACCAAGAAAATGGGCTAAAATCACACTATTAGCCAATTGAAACTGATCAGATCTTGTCAAATCTAGGTTGCAGTCACAATATCCATCAAGATCCAACATCTCTGTATTGAACCAAGTGAATGAACCTCAGATCAAGTTGATCAGTACCAAGAAAAATCAATTTCCACCACCATCCATATCAACCATCCAGCACTCTTCTGTCCACACTCTTCTGTCCATCTCCATATTCTCTTGACAGTATAATTTTCATTGCGGTTATCTGTTAAATCCATTTCTGTTTCTGTTCACATCCATACGGATCTCTCTTTTCTTGATTCCTTTATCCTCTTCTTTTTCTTCTTCCACTTCAAAAAAAAAAAAAAAAGTTGGAACACCAGAGTCATTGAGCAAATTTTGAAGCAATTCACCAACCAGCTACTTTGCGACATTCTAGTGCTGAACTATGGAGACCGCCCTTGTAGGATTATCGAAATTTAAAAATTTTTCTGCTGAAACAATCCGAGACTACACCTATCGGATCTATCATCTAGTGAAGGATTGTAATCCACCGATTCCTGAACAGATCGTCATGGCAAAATACCATGCTGGACTGCCCAAAAGGATCATATCTGGTATGGCAGAATTAGCATCCTATGCGTCACCTGTACAACTCTGTAAGGATGTTACCAAGATGGAAATCTCACTCGGGAAGAAGGATTTTCCCTATCTAGATGGGGAATCAGAGAAACAAAGGTCGACAACGAGCAATGATCCAACAAGAATGGAACCCCATGCAAGACAACAAAGTGCAGCAAGGTCAAGCAGAACAAGTGCAGCGGAAGATCCAGAACCTTGCACTTTAAGCTGTCAGCAAGCTTATGCTCGGTCTATTAAGTTTCTTGAAAAGGACGAATTGTAAAAGATTTCAGATCCTTAAGATCCAATCTACTTGAATGATCTTTGGTTAGAAAGAGAAATACACTACCAATTTCACCAATGTAGAAAAATCAGCATCTACACACAATTTGAGATGCAAACACTAATAGAACTTGATCAAACTTGAATGAAATGATTATGTATTGTTGCTGTCCGTACAAAACCAGCAAGCTACTGTATTTCACATGTGTGGATTCAAAAATAGCAAATATAGATCATTCTACACATAGAATTGCAAGCAATCACCAAGATAGTGCACCAATGGATAGTAGTGTTGAAAATTGTCACTTCTCACTTGACATTGGTTCATGTAAATCTTGATCAAACATTAGAATATGTTGATGATATCATTTCACACGTGTGGAGCCTGTTCTCACGTGTGAAAGGATGTACTTTTCATGTTTGTATATATCCAAAATTGATTTTGTATTATTCTAGTTAGTGTGAACATGAAATGACTAGTTTTTAGTCAAGTTGACTAGTCACCTACAAATTAGCTTTTCCTTGCATGTGCATGAGTAAATGCTCCCACATGGCAAGTGGATGTTCACACGTGTGTATAGAGTACTAGAAGATAAGAGTTGACCATTTTCCTTAGAATCCTATTTTGTAGGGAATATTCCTATATTCTAGGAGACTAGCTTTTTGGATTTTAGTCATATTCTAGAAGGTCAACTATTGGATAAGGATCAAGGATGGATAAAATGGATAGATCTGAGTGATGTGGCACTCTTCACACGTGTGAAGGCCTGCTGGACTGTACCAGACTCATGGATGTACTTGATCCATAAAAGGATCATCATTTTGCTAAGTAAATTGATGAGATTTTTGCACTCTACACTTTTGTGAGATTTCTAGTCATTTGTCTTGTGATTTTTATGCATGATTGCTATCTAGTATCATTGTACTTGTTGTTTTAGGTGCAGGCCGTACAGTGGACAGTACTCCACACGTGTGAAGCCGCTCTCACTAAAAAATGATGTGTTGATCCATTGCTCTTGCTTAATTCCAAGTGTAGTGAATCTAGATCAAGATTTAATGTGTAGAACTTGGTAGATTCATTGATTAAGCAACCAATAACTCTCTATGATTGTAAAGTACAATCATTATTGTCCTAAAAACTGTAAAATTTGTCATGGTATCAGAGCTAAGTAAGAGAGTGATCATTGAATCATAAATCTTGTAAAGATCATTGGCAAAATTTGTTTTTTGGCCAATACTAGTGAGGGCGAGTTCTTCTAGAGTGATAACTTGTAATCATTTGGATAAAAACGACTTGGAGGCTGTGTATGTACTTTTCACACGTGTGAAACCGTACAGCAACTTTCAATTCAAGTTACTTTGTGTTTGTTGGTCCCAAAATCACAATACTAGTTCATTTTTGGTGCTTTTTGAAGCATAGTATTGATCTAGATTCATTCTAACTAATGCCTATGACCAAATAGTGTTTTGGATCATTGAAGCATTTCTTTTAAGAGTCTAAGATAAGATTTTAAGAGGCTGATTTGTTCAGATCCTTAGTTGAAGTGAAATCTCTAAGAAAAGTGTAAAGCAATTTTTTTGTGAGAGTGAAAGCTAGAAATTTTTGGTAAGACCTTTGAGTATCATTTAAGCTTGTGTGCTAGTTTGATAGAGACAAGCCTATAGGCATTCTAGAAAGCTTTAGGCCTTTTCATAGATCTTTTAAAATTCAAAAATCTTTGTGATTTTTAAAAGAGCATTCATTCTAAAATGTCATCCATGGGTGGATATTTGATGGAATCAAGTGAGAAACTCACTTCCACAAATTATTCCATTTGGAAAGTGAGAATGGAATCACTCCTAGTGATCCATGATCTATATGACATAGTTCAAGGAGTAGAGGAAGAGCCTCAAACTCCCCAAGAACAAGCCAAATACAAGAAGAGAGCAAGATTAGCTCTACATTGCATAAAGTTAAATGTATGCAATGACCTCTTGAAAGAGGTGTCTTCTTATACCTCATCCAAAGAGGCTTTGGATTCATTAAAGAGCATTTATGAATCCAACAATACTTCAAGAATCCTCATGCTAAGAAATCAAGTTTTCCAAATCATGAAAGGAAGTGGAGAGAGTGGACAAGAGTATGTTCTTAGGATCAAATCTCTTAACAAGGAGTTAAGTGCAATAGGAGAGAAGATCCAAGATCAAGAACTAGTACAAATCATTTTGAATGGTCTAAGTGATGAGTTTACCAACTTAGTCCAATCATTTGCCATTCAAGACTCTCTTCCATCCATTGAAAAGTTGCACAATGTTCTTGTGGCCGAGGAGAGTAGGCTTCTACACCTCAAGACAAGAATGGATAGCATGTCACTTAATGGAGGAGAGGAGAAAGCTAACTTTACATCTAAAGGCAAGAAAAAACAAAATCCATTCAAGAAAAATCAAGGCAAGGAGGCCGAGATGAAGAATGAAGGATCTACCTCCAAAGGCAAAGTGAAGAACAAGGCAAAACTAAAGTGTTTCTTTTGTGGAAAGAAAGGACACTTTGCCTCATAATGCTACTTGAAGAAGAATCAACAAGCCAAAGGAGATCAAGGGGACATTGCTCAAGAGGAAGAATATGAGGATGGAATCAACACATCCTTAATGGTTGCATCTACACCAACTTCAAGTCAAGACACATGGTGGATAGATAGTGGGGCTAGTTCCCACATGTCCTTTAATAAGCATTATTTTTCTACTCTTCTATCTTGTAATGACTCTAAGAGGTCAATATACACTGCTAGTGATCAAGCATGCAAGATAGATGGCATAGGATCTATACCTCTTTGTTTAGGCACATCTAAAAGGATAGATCTAGATAATGTTTTGTATGTTCCTACCATTTCAAGAAACTTGCTTAGTGTAGGACAATTAATGGACAATGGACTAGATGTACATTTCAAGAATGGAGTTTGTTCCATCTTGAAAAATGATAAGTGCATAGCTAGTGGCATTAAGCAAGGTAGACTTTTCAAGTTGGATGCTAATGTTGCAAGTGAAAGTGTGAACTTGGCTAGGGAGGAGCTAACTCAAGTGGAGCTTTGGCATAAGAGATTAGGCCATCCTAATCTTCAATCTATGGAGTCAATGGCAAGAAAGGAACTAGCTCTCAGCCTACCAAGAACTTTCAAGAAGTGTGGAAAAATGTGTGAGTCATGCGGCCTTGCAAAGTCACACAAATCTTCTTACAAGAAATCTTCATCAAGATCCCTCTCTCCCTTGGATCTCATACATTCTGATGTACATAGTTTTTCACATGCAAGTAATGGAGGTGCCTTGATGTATGTAACTTTTATAGATGATTGTACTAGATTCACATGGATTGAGTTACTATCAAAGAAAAGTCTTGTTTATGAAGCTTTCATTAAGTTCAAGTCTCTAATAGAGAAACAACTTAGTACTTCTATCAAAGCACTAAGATGTGATAATGGAGGAGAGTACACCTCCAATAAAATGAAAGACTTTTGTGAGATCAATGGTATTAAGTTACAATACACTTGTTCCTACACCCCTCAACAAAATGGGGTGGCCGAGAGGAAAAATAGGAGTCTATGTGAGTGTGCAAAGTCCTTGAGGCTTGATGCATCACTTCCCATCTCATTTTGGGGAGAAGCCATAAGATGTGCTAATTATTTGTGTAATAAACTTCCTAGTAGTGCTATAGATGGGATCTCATCTTATCAAGCCTTGTTTGATAAGAAACCCAATGTAAAAGATTTTAAGATCTTTGGATGTACTTGTTATGTACACATTCCTTTGGAGACTAGAAGAAAAGAAGATGCTACCTCCTTCAAAGGAATCTTTGTTGGCTCTGGAGAAAATAGCAAGGGATATAGGATATACGATCCTACATCCAAGAAAGTAAAGGTAAGCAAGGATGTACTTTTTGATGAGTCACAATTTTCTAAGAGCTTGTCAAATGGATCTAACCCATTGTGCATTGAAGATCTTGACAAATCCGAGGAGGATCTTGACAAACCCGAGGAGGATCATGACAAACCCGAGGATGGAGATTTGGATCCGAGTCAAAAGGGGCCAAGAAGATCATCAAGGAGCAAGGCCGAGCCCTCAAGGCTTACCTATGTGGACAAGGGAAAGCAAAAGGAAGGCTCTACATCTTCTACCTCTTACTCTTTTTTAGCTACATTGATTGAAGAACCATCATCTTTTGAAGAAGCATGTAAATCTAAAGTTTGGAGAGATGCAATGCAAGTAGAGTATGATGCATTAGAAGAGAATCATACTTGGAATCTTGTAAATCTTCCAAGAGGAAAGAAACCACTTGCATGTAAGTGGATTTATAGAATTAAGTACAATCAAGATGGATCTATTAGTAAATACAAAGCTAGGCTTGTTGCTAAGGGATTTCTTCAAATAAAAGGATTGGATTATGAAGAAACATTTGCACCTATAGCTAAGCTTGTAACTATTAGATTAATCATTTGCATTGCTACTTTGTTCAAATGGGATCTCTACCAAATGGATGTGACAAATGCCTTCTTGAATGGCTTCTTAGAAGAGGAAATCTACATGATGCATCAAGGTTGGTGAGGAGCAAAAGGTGTGCTACTTAAGGAAGAGCCTATATGGCTTGAAGCAAGCACCTAGAGCTTGGTACTCTAGGTTGCATGATTTTCTCTTTTCCCTTGGCTTTGTACTAAGTGCTTATGAACCTTCTTTATATTTCAAATGTAATGAAGGAAAGATCATCATTTTGGTTCTTTATGTTGATGACATCATTATGACAGGAAATGATGATGATGGCATAGGCAAAGTAAAAGTTGACTTATCTAGTGAGTTCAAGATGGTAGATCTACGCTTCCTAAAGTTTATACTTGGGATAGAAGTGTCTAGAAGTAGCAATTGTACTTTGATAAGTCAATCTAAGTATGCTACTTCCATTCTTGAAAGATTTGGTATGAAAGATTGTAAGGGGATTGACACCCCTATGGAGCATGTTGTGAAAGCAACTAATGAAGGTGATGAAGCATCCTTTGAGGACATCACTCTCTTTAGGAAGCTTATAGGCTCTCTAATCTATTTAACTATCACTAGACCTAACTTAAGTTTTTGTGTAAGCAAGTTGAGTCAAAGTATGCAAGCTCCTTTAGTTCATCATTGGAAAAGTGCCAAGAGAGTACTTAGATATGATTCTAGTAATAGATTTTTTGGCATACTTTATGAAGGATCTAACTTGCACTTGAGAGCCTACTCGGATTCAGATTTTGCAGGAGACAAGATGGATAGGAAGTCCATTAGTGCATTTGCAACATTTCTTTGTGGAGGAGTGATATCTTGGCTTTCCAAAAAGCAAGATACAATCTCACTATCTTCTTGTGAAGCCGAGTACAAGGCATTGACTTCAACAACCAAAGAGCTCCTATGGCTAAGAAGACTCTTGATGGAACTACATGTGCTAGAGGCCGAGGAGATCCCTTACATATTTTGTGACAATCAAGCTTCTCAACAAATTGCTTCAAATCCTATCTTCCATGCTAGAACAAAGCATATTGAGATAGCTCACCACTTTGTGAGGGAGAAGGTACAATCCAAGGAAGTGCAACTACATCATGTACCATCATCCGAATGTATAGCTGATATCTTAACCACACCATTGTCCAAAGATCCATTTTTTAAGTTAAGATATGCTCTTGGAATTGTAGATAGATGTACACTAGATTTGCCAAGTTAGAAGTGAGGAGGAGTGTTGAAAATTGTCACTTCTCACTTGACATTGGTTCATGTAAATATTGATCAAACATTAGAATATGTTGATGATATGATTTCACACGTGTGGAGACTGTTCCCACGTGTGAAAGGATGTACTTTTCATGTTTGTATATATCCAAATTGATTTTGTATCATTCTAGTTAGTGTGAACATGAAATGACTAGTTTTTAGTCAAGTTGACTAGTCACCTACAAATTAGCTTTTCCTTGCATGTGCATGAGTAAATGCTCCCACATGGCAAGTGGATGTTCACACGTGTGTATAGAGTACTAGAAGATAAGATTTGACCATTTTCCTTAGATCCTATTTTGTAGGGAATATTCCTATATTCTAGGAGACTAGCTTTTTGGATTTTAGTCATATTCTAGAAGGTCAACTATTGGATAAGGATCAAGGATGGATAAAATGGATAGATCTGAGTGATGTGGCACTCTTCACACGTGTGAAGGCCTGCTGGACTGTACCAGACTCATGGATGTACTTGATCCATAAAAGGATCATCATTTTGCTAAGTAAATTGATGAGATTTTTGCACTCTACACTTTTGTGAGATTTCTAGTCATTTGTCTTGTGATTTTTATGCATGATTGCTATCTAGTATCATTGTACTTGTTGTTTCAGGTGCAGGCCGTACAGTGGACAGTACTCCACACGTGTGAAGCCGCTCTCACTAAAAAATGATGTGTTGATCCATTGCTCTTGCTTAAATCCAAGTGTAGTGAATCTAGATCAAGATCTAATGTGTAGAACTTGATAGATTCATTGATTAAGCAACCAATAACTCTCTATGATTGTAGTACAATCATTATTGTCCTAAAAACTGTAAAATTTATCAAGTAGAGCCCAATAGAACCATGTATAAGCATGAAATGAGATAGAGAAGAGAGAAGATGACTCTCTCCACGAGTTACATCCTATTTGGCCACTTGGCTTTCCCACCAAAATGCTAACCCTACCAATTTGGGGTCTAGATTCAATGTACCCAACTTATTCAAATTGAATTTACTCAAACTCACATGCTATCTTTCCCACACTTTCAAAAAGTGTTTATTCAAATGAAATTTAGACTAATGAACTTTGAAAAGTCAACCTCTAAGTCTAAAACAAGTTTTGGCCTCAATATGCCAAATATGGAAATATTGCAAAATGTGATGAAACTAGTTGAATCTTTCACACTCCCTCTTCAACTAGTTTTAGCATAGAATTTGATAATACTCCAAGTGAAGTCCTATGCTTCATGAACAAGTCTTTTCCCAATGCTTTGGTGAAGATATCAGCTACACATTCCCTTGAAGACACATGTTGAAGCTCCACCACCTTTGCAATGACTCGCTCCATCACAAAATGATATTGTATCTCAATATGCTTGCTCCTAGCATGAAAGATAGGATTGGATGACATTCTTTGGGCTGATTGATTGTCACAAAAGATCATTGGGCTCTCTAAAAAATCCAGCAAGTGAAGATCCTTGATCATCCTTTTGATCCATACCATCTCCTTTGTGCAATGTGTAAGAGCTTTGTACTCGGCCTCACTAGATGACAATGAGATAGTGGCTTGTTTCTTTGACATCCATGATATAGCTCCATCACCTAGGAAAATACAATAAGAACTAATGGATTTCCTATCCATTATATCTCCAGCATAGTCTGAATCTGAAAATCCAAAAATATTAGGTGATGATCCTTCATACAATATGCCAAAATCTCGAGTTCCAATGATGTACTCGCTTTCCTAGCTTCCAATGCTCCTAGCATAGTTTTTGCCAATAGAACTTTGATCCATCATAAGAATGATCTTCTTCCTAAGGATAGATCTTCTTTCAATGATCATGTAATGCTCAAAATAGAAACAACCATTATTGATATAGAGAATAGTGTCCACTTGGGATGCTTCACTATTTCTTACATCAATTTTACATGTAAAAATGTGACTAGAACATGAAGAATCAAATAGAATGTAAGTGAAATGATTCCACCATGCTTCCAACTCTGAACTCTCTAGAAAAATACAGCAAACAAACAATAAATGTGAGTGATCAACTTTTGCTTGCACGTCTCCTCCTTCTTTGTCCTTTGTTGCCTTGTATCCACCATGATACTCCATGAATGAGCCTCCATCTTCATCTTGCCACAAGAAACCATCAAACCTTGGAAATCCATGAGCAGGTGAGTACATTAATGATGCAAATCCAGCACCACATGACTCCATAAACCAAGTAGTTTGCACTAGTCCATCTTCAAGATCTACTTGACACAAGAAAATGACCATGAATTCACCAAAAAATTGACAATCTCCAAGTATTGGCACCAAGTAGCTCAACACTTGAGAACTTAGCCATGGATGAGTGACATAATGAACCTCCAATAGCTTCATTTCCATCAGCAAAATCAGCCAAGAATTCTAGTACAAATCCAACATCAAAACAATGCTCACCAATGTAGCTAGTTTTGCCATATCTTGACAATTTGCACACATCCACATGAAATTGCTAATCATGAGATAGAACAAGTAAAGTAAACTTGAACAACACTTCCTTGCTGCTCCTTTGACCTTACTTGAGTCTTAAATATGCTGCAAAAATAGATCCATAACACCCTTGCCAATTACCTCTCCTTTGATGCTCTTGACTAGCTCCAAATTGCCAACTTCCCTTTTGACTAGTTGAAGCGCTTTGAGATCAACCTCTTGATCTTCAGCTTGATCATCAAAGTCATTGAACAAAATTTGTTTTCCAGATCCATTACTTGATTTTACATCAAGATAACATCCATCCACTTGCATAGCTCCATGTACACAAGAAGATCTTCCAAAAGATGTTCCACTCTTCATAAGAGATTGATGCTCAAGATCCATTGCTTGGATCCACTCCTCTTCTTTCCTTGCTTGATCTACACTTGTAGGCTCATCAAAAGAGGTTAGGAAAGCAACATAATCTCCAGAAACTACTTGCTTACCCTTTTGATCATATGTGAGCCTTGAAGGTACTTGTCTTTCTCTTGATGTTCTCCTTGGCTTTTGACTTGATGAAGGTCCATCATCACCACCATCCAAAGTAGGATCCTTCTCATCAACATCAAGAATGTTAGATCCATCTACTTTACCATCAATCATGCTTGAAGACACCTTTGGAATGTTTCCCTCATCAAAAATGACATCTCTACCAACAATCACTTTGTTAGTAGAAGGAATGTAAACCTTGTAGGCTTTACTCACCTCACTATATCCAACAAAAATACCTCTTCTTGAAGATGGATCCTCCTTGGTCCTATCATCAAGAGTAATGTTGACATAGCATGTGCATCCAAAGGTTCTTAGAAATTTGACACTCGGCCTCCTCTTGAATAGCATCTCAAAAGGTGTCCTTCCATCCAAAATAGCACTCAGCCACCTATTGCACAAGAAATTGGCACACAACAAAGCTTGATCCCAAAATAGTTTGTCAAGATTAGCACTTAACCTCATAGCCTTAGCACTTTCCCATAAAGTTCTATTCTTCCTTTCAGCCACTCCATTTTGTTGTGGGGTCTTTGATGTTGTATACTCCCTCTTGGTCCCATGCTCATCACAAAAGGCCTTGAACTTGTTAGATATGTACTCACCACCATTGTCACCTCTCAAGCACTTGATCTTTGTGGAAAATTGGTTCTCCCTTGCATTCTTGAACTTGACAAAGACATCATACACTTCATCCTTGCTCTTTAGTAGATAGATCCAACAAAATCTACTAAAATCATCAATGAATGTTACATACATCTTAGCTCCACTATTGCTAATTGTAGTAAATCCATGAATATCCGAATGTACAAGTTGAAAAGGCTTTGTAGATCTAGAAATAGATCTAGTATAAGGTAGTCTATGTGACTTAGACAAAGCACAAGACTCACAAACATGCTTGTTATTACTTAAGGAACTTGGAAGACCAATCACAACCTTCTTCCTTGCCATTACCTCCAATGACTTGAAGTTGAGGTGTCCCATCCTTTTGTGCCAAACCTCTTGAATAGAAATTTGCTCCCTTGCAACACATCCAACTTGGTTAGCAATAACACAAGCATCAATTTTGAACAACTTCCCTTGCTTTTTACCTTTTCCAATCAAGACATCCTTCCTTTTGATCAAACAAGCATCTCCATCAAACTCCACCTTGAGGCCCTTACTTAGCATTTGACTCACACGAAGCAAATTCTTGGTAATAGATGGAATAAACAAGACATCCTCCAAATGAACATTCCTATTTGTAGAGAGAGAAATAGGAATTGTGCCAATCCCTTTGATTGCACACTCACCATCATTGGCCGTGTAGATCACCCTCTTGTCATCTCCATATGCCAACAAAGAAGTGAAGTACTCTTTGTGAAAGGTCATGTGTGAACTTGCTCCACTATCAATCCACCAAGGATCTAGATCTCCATCATTAGCAGGCATACATGAAGACATCACAAAAGCATCATCATTTGCATCTTGCACATCCAAACCATCCTCATCAAGAGTAAGATTACCTTTCTTGTCTCCTTGATCTCTCTTCTTCTTGTAGCACTCACTTGCAAAGTGTCCTTTGATGCCACAATAGAAGCACTTGAGCTTTGATCTATCCTTCTTTTTGCCACTTGAAGAAGCATCCACTTGATCTTGCCCTTTGGACCACTTGCTTTTGGTTTTGCCCTTGAATTTGCCCTTTGTGAACATAGCATCCTCTTGAAGTGTCGATGTAGATCCACCTCTTGCTTGAAGCCTATATTCCTCATTGATCAAGGTCTCTTGAAGATCCATCAAACTTGGCAAAGTATTTTGAATAGCAATACTTTGAACAATGTTAGCATGAGCATCCAACAAGCCATTAAGAATCACTTGAATAAGCTCTCCTTTCTTAATGCTTTCATCTATGCAAGCTAACTCATCATTCAATGCTTTCATTCTCAAAACAAAAGTACTTGGACTTTCTTCATTCTTTTGCAAACAAGAAAAGATTTGCCTTCTTAGAGTCAACACTCTAGAAGTAGACTTGGATTCATAAAGCTTCTTCAATGAATTCCAAGCTTCCAAAGATGATGTGCACTTACCAACTTTCTTGAGAAGTTCATTGGTAACATTCATCTTTATCATGTGTAGAGCCTTCTTGGCCCTCTTGTCATACCTCAATTGATCTTGTTGTGTTGCTGGTCTCTCCTCCAGACCTACAACAATATCCAAAACATCATTCATCTCAAGAAGTGACTCCATCCTCACTTTCCATAATGAATAGTTACTTGAGGTAAGCCTATCATTGGCTTCCAACATGACTCCAATTGAGGTTGCCATGTAGCAATGACCTGATCTTCTCTTTCAACCTGTTTCAATGCACAAAGCACTCCTTTGAACAACAACAAATGCTTTCAAAAGAAATCACCAAGATTTGAAACTATCTCACAAATTCTCTTCTAGCACTTATCCAAGCAAATCAGCACATAGAATCATGGAATCTTGATCAACCTATGATCTATCCTCAATCTAATGACTTTTGCCACTTCCTAAGATTGAAATACACTCAAATAAAGTCCAACAACCTCACTATCTAGAGATCCAATCAAAATTAGGGTTTTGACAAAATCACAATAAATTGACTATTCCAAATCTACATGCAAATGCTGAAAATTTGATATGCAATCTATAAGCCACCACTTAGGCTGAACCAATGATCCAAAAATCGACCAAATCCAACATGTGAATTCAAAAAATGGAAGTGAACAATTATATTGACCCATTTAGTGTTTTGATCTACAAAAGATCCAATCTACAAAAGCAAAAAATCCGATTTTGGTGTAGAATCCTCTCTAGCATGCTCTAGACTTGATATCTTCACCAAATCATTGATAGATCTGATTTCCTCCTTCATAACCTGAAACACAAGCTCTGATACCATGTGAAAGATCTCAAATCCTTAAGATCCAATCTACTTGAATGATCTTTGGTTAGAAAGAGAAATACACTACCAATTTCACCAATGTAGAAAAATCAGCATCTACACACAATTTGAGATGCAAACACTAATAGAACTTGATCAAACTTGAATGAAATGATTATGTACTGTTGCTGTCCATACAAAATCAGCAATCTACTGTATTTCACACGTGTGGATCCAAAAATAACAAATATAGATCATTCTGCACATAGAATTGCAAGCAATCACCAAGATAGTGCACCAATGGATAGTAGAACCCAAGAGAACCATGTATAAGCATGAAATGAGATAGAGAAGAGAGAAGATGACTCTCTCCATGAGTTACATCCTTTTATAGCAGGTCCAAACCCTATTTGGCCACTTGGCTTTCCCACCAAAATGCTAGCCCTACCAATTTTGGGCCTAGATTCAATGTACCCAACTTATTCAAATTGAATCTACTCAAACTCGCATTCTATCTTTCCCACACTTTCAAAAAGTGTTTATTCAAATGAAATTTAGACTAATGAACTTTGAAAAGTCAACCTCTAAGTCTAAAACAAGTTTTGGCCTCAATATGCTAAATATGGAAATATTGCAAAATGTGATGAAACTAGTTGAATCTTTCACACGAATGTACCTTCTGCTTTGGAGATCATCCAAGTACGAGGTGTCCAATCAAGAATCCACGCTTGTTAAAAGGACAAAATATAGAGCAACAGGCTTGTCGACAGCAAGATCCAGTAGTTCAACGGTCAGAAGCAGAATCAAGCCAACAAGGAGCTCACCAGAAGGGTGGATGTCAGATTGATCCATCTAAATCATGAATTTCTTCAACAAACAGTGGCAAGGTAGAAGTTTTGGTTATATCTTCTTGCATGTCACCAAATTCAATGGAGGACCATAATAGCCTACTAGTCTATTTTGTGGAAGATCCTAAGGGGAATTTGTTACCGGTGTATGCCTATCAACTTAGAGGTAATGGCATACTGCACTCGGTTAGGTGCTATGGATGCGGAGGAAAACACCGATGTGTTGAATGTCCACACCGAGGGGATCCGTCAACATTTGATCCCTCGTGTTCACAATGCGGAGTTAATCATCCATGCCAAGATTGCCCGATGAGAAATTCACAAATAGCCAGGAGGCATTTGGCCTATGTAGACTGACATGCACCTGTGGTAACCCTTCCACCTTGAACGTATTACAAAAGAAAAATCTTAGTGCCACTGGGTTATGAAGCGAGTGAAGAAGAAGAAAATCTGACAAAAGTCCCAAGGTATGCAAACATACCCTCAGGCAAACACGTAGAACCATCACAGAAGACAAAGATGGTAGAATTCATCAAGCCAACGACTGTCGAGGAAATCAAGACACGGGCAACCGAGGAACTCCAGCAGATTCTGTCAGGGATTTTTTTGCACTCAATGCGAAGAATTCTTAGTGATGAATTACAAAGGGGACTAGTGTCAATAGGGCAACTTGAAGGCAATTCAGCACAAGATCCAAGAAAAAGTGCCATCATGCAGCCTTCAATGGAAAAGTGCAATGACCAAGAGAAGACTAAAGTTGATGATTGCCCCTCAACAAGCAAGATTCAACCAAAGTCTAATTGTTCCACAATTCAACAGACCCCCAAATCAACGCCAATTCGGGGTATATCCATTCTTCAAAGGCCAAATCCAGGGAATCCAGGCCCAAAATGGCCAATTGTACAGCAAGAACCAGAACCTACAATGATAAAGCCTTGTCTTAAATCTATGATATTGACTGCTGAGGAAAGTCATCAGGCTGATGCATACTTCGAATACCTGGACAGACAAGAGCATCAAGCAAACACGTCATATCCACATTATGATTTGGGGGAGTCTATGACATTGGGACCAGTTGCGCCGATCCATGAAGATCCATTATATTAGCAAGATTTATCTTGGGATCCTCCGATAGAATGCCTCGACTACCCAATTGTCAATGAACAAGGTTATCTGATATGGCCACCAAACCCTTATGTGTATTATTGAAAATCTGGCAAGTCTAGGTTCTTGCTGATCAATAATCAATAAAGCCTCTGGTTTTATATAAGCGAATCCTATCCATGCTTTTTCTGAAGCACCCATGTCCCAGCAATAAACGAACCGACAACAGCACCCCTTCACGATAGTTGCAGCCTAGTGTCGAGGGACCAGCACTACTTTGGGCCGTGGACCCTGTTGTGGGTATTTCATGTATACAAATATATAAGTGGGTCCCACCACTTAAAATACTATTGGCCAAGACTTGCCTAGTGGGCCCCGCCACAGTATAGTAGAATAATAAGTGCAAGGCACTGGCATCCTGTGTGTATAAGCCCAGTCACCAATGAGCACAAGTAGCAAGTTGTAATTCCTAGGAATAAGAGACTAGGGGCTTAAAACTCTAAAATGACATTAGAGGCCCTAAGGCAAGTTGCAAATAAAAAAGCTAAAAGGGTCTAGTTTAAAACTCAAACGAATCATGTGAGTGCCCTTGTGCTTTCTTAGCACCAATAGATTTAAGTTGTGTTTCTTTGAAAGGCTTGGATTAGAATCCTTGCCCCAATAAAGTGGCCAATGAGAGTAAAGGAGGCTCACCTCTAAAATCTATAAGAGGGAGTCAGTTCCTTTGTATTGTATCATCTTCCATTCTCATTCTAATAAAACTCTCTTGGTTTCTCCATGTCCATCTCTCTCTCTCTCTCTCTCTCTCTCTCTCTCTCTCTCTCTCTCTCTCTCTCTCTCTCTCTCTCTCTCTCTCTCTCTCTCTCTCTCTCTCTCTTCTCCCTCTCTCTTCTCCCTCTCTCCCTACGTTGGGATAGAATAGCTTTGGGTAGGCGCTCGAGCCCCCGAAGCCTTTCTCAACCTAGGCATTCTCTCTCTCCCTCTCTCCACTCTCTCCTCTCTCTCTCTCTTCTTGCTATGCAGGTGAAGGGCGAGGTTGCCGCTCCCAGCGACGGACCCTATGCTACGTCGACGACACAACAAAGAGAGAGAGAGAGAGAGAGAGAGAGAGAGAGAGAGAGAGAGAGAGAGAGAGAGAGAGAGAGAGAGAGAGAGAGAGAGAGAGAGAGAGAGAGAGAGAGAGAGAGAGAGAGAGAGAGAGAGAGAGAGAGAGAGAGAGAGAGAGAGAGAGCTTGAGTGAAACCAATAGAGTTGTATTAGAATGAGAATAGAGATTAAATCTAATGATTCTAAGAAAGCACAAGACAAGTCACATGAATCATGTGAGTCTTACTTTGTGCAACTTAGACTCCTTATTTTTCGCTTCTGACTCAGATCAGACGATACTTGTGCATAACAGAAACATTCAAAAATACTTACGTGTTTCAAACTTGGTTTGTAGCCGTAGTAGGCTTCAAACGGTGTCTTGGAATTAACTACGTTAGTGCTAGAGTAATTTTGCATATAGCACACAGTAGAGATCGCTTCTGTCCAAAAGGTTTGAGGCAAATGCACGTTGACTGTCATCATTTGTGCAGCTTCCAACAATGTGCGATTCTTCCATTCAGCTACTCCGTTCTGTTGTGGAGTATAGCTCGTAGTAACTGATGGTGCACGCCACTTGAAGATAAGTAGTCCTTCATTTCATTTGATAAGTACTCTCTTCCTGAATCAGGCCGTAAGGCCTTGATCCTCTGACCAGTTTGATTCTCAACGTATTGCTTGAAATCTTTGAAGCAACTAAATGCTTATGATTTGTTTTTTATGAACATAATTCTGATAAATCGGGAGTAGTCATCAACGAATGTAATAAAATACAGAGCTTAACCTTATGAAGGTACGCTCATAGGACCACATAAGTCATTGTGTATCAATGACAAAATGGACTTCGTCCTTTTGGCTTGTCCTCTTGGAAATCTAGTTCTAGGTTGTTTCCCAAGTAAGCAATTTTTTCAGACAGACTGATTAGTTGTAGTAACAGTTTTTATATTATGTCCTTGACCATTTTGTTATGATGCATATACAATATTGAACGCATGTTTAGATGACCTAATCTTTGATGCCATAAATTAGCATCTAAACCGCTCACAGAAAGTGCAAAATTGTGACTCAGTATATACAAATTTATTCCTCTGTAAGCAGAGAGGATTTCTTTTGAATTTTCATCTAAAATAATACATTGGCTGGTAGTGAACAAAGCTCTATAGCCCTGATCTGTGATCTTGCTAATAGACAATATAGGTTCTTTGTTAACTTGGGTACATAAAGTATACCATTAAGTTGCCTAGTGATGCCATCAGAGAATTGTAGTCGAATAGAGCCTTGGACTTCGACTTGATGTGAACTGGAGACAACAAAAATGATATACTTTGATTTTGTAGCTGTGAGTGTAGAAAAGAGGTCTTTTCATGGTGTCATGAGCTGAGAAGCACCTAAATTGAGATACCATTGATGGGCATCTCTGCTAGATTGATCTTGTACCATCTGTGCTTTATCATCATTTTGCAAACCTTTGACTGTGTCAGAATTGTCTTCTTGCTACTGCTACAAATTCTTCCTTGCTTCATTGTGCTTGAGGATGCGACAGTCATTGATGTCGTGGTTGGTTCTTTTGCAATATCTACAAATAGCTTGGTCCTGGACGATGATTGACTGTGCTGCTGCTGTTGTAGTTGCGATGCTACTGGCTGTTCTGCCAAAGTCTTCTTATCCTTGAAGCCTTTCTTCTTCTTGGACTGCTGCTTGTTTGAGTAGAGTGCCATGGATTTGGTACTCATTGTCGTAGACAAGCTTTTCCTCCTAACTTTTTCTTGCAACAGCCTTGCTGTCAATTTTTGGAGAGACAGCGTTGGAGTATTGCTAAAAAGCAAGACTAAATTATCGTAGGGTGATGGAAGACTGACAAGAAGAGACATGGTAGAGTCTTCTTCTTAGATAGGTGAACCTATTGCAGCCAGTTGGTTTAGCAGCTGTTTGAACTCATTCAGATGGTCGCTGACTGAGGTGCCTTCACTCATTTTGAATGTTAGTACTTTCTTCCTCAAGAAGAGACGAGTGAAAACATCTGAGGTCTTGTAGATGCTTGCAAAGATGTCCCACGCTTCTTTGGAGGTGGTGCTATTTGATACATGAGCAATCTGAGTGTCCTTCAGGTTCATGGATACAATGGCAAGTGCTTTGCCATATTTTGCTTTCCATGCTGGAAGCAGTTCAGGTTCTGTCGGTTTGGCTATTGAATCGGTTACGTATCCCCAAAGCTCCTTCTCGAACAAGATCATCCTCATCTTAAACTTCCACATGTGGAAGTCATCTCCATTGAATTTGTTGATCAAGAGGATCTCTGAGGTTGAACCTTCCATTGTAATTGAGTAGCAGAGATAAAAACACAAACTAAATGAACCGGCTCTATAGAACTAGAACGTATTAAGTTCTTTTATAAGTCCTAGACTCTAGTAATCCAATAAACCTGTGGCTTTGATACCACTTGTGAGCTATGATACCACTTTGTGGGATGCGAGGAATGTAAATTATCAGTTTTGATACCACATCAGTTGACATTTTGGATTGATGTCAATTGATGAAACAAAAATTCTTAATAACAGGATCGTGGATTACTTAGAGAATGGAGTTTACAAGCAGTTCTTTTGTGTTGAATCAGATTATCAGTGTAGGAGACTTAGACTACCGTGAAAGAGAATTGCAGAAATGATTAGGCATCTGAGATAGCCATGCAATCCTCTAATATTGATAATCTGATTTGAAGAGAATGTTAAATTAATTTAGACATCAGAGACAGCCATACATTTCTTTGATAATAATGTTTGTATAAGAGGAGTGAGAGTTATTATCATTCACCAAGAATGTGATAGTTAGAACAATAGCGAATCTGTATAATAATGTTGTAAATACAACAATCAGGTCACAATACAATTGCGCTGATAAGCACGTGATCCTACTTACAGATTCAAAACAATTGCTAACATTCTGAATATCTCTATCTCTCTCTATAATCACTAACTTTGAGGAGTCAGCTACCGAAAGACTCGTTCTGGTTGTTGTATCTATGTCAGATAACTTATGACTTCTAACTTATGATATCTTCAATCGCTCATTTACATTTATAGCAACTGGAAGATCTTCTATTATTCTAGTTTTACATTTACAAGATTGCTTAATAGCTGATCAACTGACTAATTAGAACAGTTGTTATTGGAGCATGAAGATATAGACAATTTGTACTTAAAATACTATGTATTTCTGTAGAGTGTCGCCTGTGTAGTATCTCGTGTAAAACTGTAGTGTCGAGTTTTTCGCCACTTGAAATACTGTGTATTTCTGCAGAGTATCGCTTGTGTAATATCCCGTGTAAAACAGTAGTGTCAAGTTTTTCGCCTTTTTGTCGCCTGTCAGAAACTGCATGTAAAAATGCAGTGCCGCTTTTTTTCCTTAATTGTCGCCTGTCAAAAACTGCATGTAAAAATGCAGTGTCGCATTTTTCGCAAAAAGTGTCGCTATTCTGAAAGTGCCTAAATGGCCCAAAAACAACTTACATAATTGTCGCTAAACACTTAGTTGCTTAGGAAGGTAAAAATTAGCGACAGTGTCGCGTGTCGGGTTTTTGGCCTGTGGGAAAACTTGAGTGAAAATGCAGACTGTAGCGACAATTAGTTCATATATGTAGACTATTGAAAAACAGTTAATTTTCTACAGGTTTCGTTTGAGAGAGTAAAGATTAGAAAAAGAAGAAGGATTGTTGGGATGAGTAGGATTTAGATTAAATTCCAACAGATTTTGCCTTACAGCTATTAACACAAACCACATCCACCACCACCACAATGAATCCACTGCACACATCTCCGACACGCATTCAATCACCACCCCTCCTACCACAATCACCTCCTATCATCCCACAATTACCCCCCCCCCCCCGGCATTTGCTTACACTCCAAGATCTCCCTCCATTCCAGATTTTATTCCATTCAATCCCATGCCATATCCTAACTATACACGTAGACTCTCTGACATTGGCCCTTGGGAGCAATTATCCCTCACGACGCAAAAAGCGGTTTGGTTGGTGAATGATATCTAATACAACCTGTTCGGCACCTTAGGCAAATAGTATACCATGAGGCAGTTTGATGATGGCCCCATGGCAGATCTTCAAAAAGAAAAGAAAAAGCTAGAGGCGGAATGCAAGCAACAACAATAGCAGATTCAAGATCTCACTGCCTATTATCAACAACAACAACAAATTCTTAGCCATTTGCGGGACCAACTCCAGCTGAAGGTCTCTAACCTGCAAACTGCCATTGACAATCTTACAGCAGAACGGGACGAGGCCTTAGTAGATGTGCAACCAGCACGTTCCGCTATGAAGGAACAACTGGATTTGATAGATTTCAATAATTTCGCACCACCAGCTATTCTTGAGGGAACTCCGATTCCATTGGTGACATATCAAGTGTTGGCACAAAAGTTAAAAGCCACGACAGAGCAGCACTCCAAACTGCAACAAGCCTATACTGCATCCGTTGAGGCCCTCAACCAACATATTGCCACCCTGGAAGAAAGGTTAAAGGTAGTTGTTCAGTCACCGCCTTATGTCCATGTAGAGCACGCCAAGTTTCACCAACCAGGGCCTTCCTATAATAGATCCAATGGTGGCGACGGAGCAGGATTTCAATAGCCTCCACCTTCTAATAGCAGCCTACGATTGTTGCCCGCCTGCAACAACTCTAGAGAGCTATTGTACGGACGCCGCACACGCAGGCATAGGTGCATGTAATTTTTTTGTTTTTTGAATTTGCAAAAAAATTTCAGCTTTCGAGTCTTAAAACCAAGGCCAAAAAATAGTATCAGTTTTTGAAATTTTAGAAATCGTAAAAAGTCAAAAAATCGACAAACTTTTACCATAGCTAGCAAAGGTGCTTGTTTTCTATCGAAACGACCTTGAATTGAGACGAACCAAAAAGCAAAGTTGTTCAGTACAATCCAACGAATTCAACTCAGCCTTCAAAAAACATCAGCCAAAAGCTTAAACCAACCAAAAATATAAGTAGTCAAGATCTACTTCACCCTTCGATCTTATTCATTCAGATGTACATGCTTTTTCTCATGAAAGTAATTGAGGTTCTTTAATGTATGTGACTTTCATAGATGATTGTACTAGATTCACTTGCATAGAATTATTGTCTAAGAAAAGGCTTGTATACGAAGCTTTTGTGAAGTTTAAGTCTCTAGTGGAACAACAACTTAGTTCTTGCATTAAAGTTCTAAGATGTGAAAATGGAGGAGAATATATCTGCAATAAGATGAGAGACTTTTGTGAGAGCAATGGCATTAAGAGAGCTTACTTGTTCCTACACCCGCCAACAAAATGGGATGGCCGAGAGGAAACATAGGAGCCTATGTGAATGTGCAAAGTCCTTGAGGCTTGATGCATCTCTACCCATCTCATTTTGGGGAAAAGCCATAACTTGTGCTAACTTTTTATGTAATAGGATTCCTAGTAGTGCTATTGGTGGGATTTCACCATATCAAGCTTTGTTTGGGAATAAGCCCAATGTAAATGACTTTAAAGTATTTGATGTATATGCTATGTCCACATTCCTTTGGAAACTAGAAGGAAAGAAAATGCAACTTCCTTCAAAGGAATATTTGTAGGCTATAGTGAAAATAGAAAGGATATTTCATATTTGATCCTATTTCAAGTAAGTTAGCAAGGATGTCTTATTTGACAAATCTCAAATTTCTAAGATGTTTCTGAATGCATCTAATCCTCAATGTGTTGAAGATCTTGCAAAACCTGAGGAGGAGCTGCTTGAAAATGTTTTTTTGGAAGATCAAGCTCAAGAACCAAAGGGGCCGAGGAGATCCACAAGGGACAAGCTAAGCCTTCAAGAATCACATACCTGGAGAAAGGAAATACACACCATGGATTATTATTCCTTCTTTTCAAACTTTTTCCGATATTTTTTTTTTCGCATTTCTAGTGCAATTACATTTTTGTCATTTGGTGGATATACTCAACTTATGTAGTTGAGAGAGACATCTTCTATTTCTTAGTAACCAATGAGAAATAACCATTTCTAATGTTAAAGGCATAACCTATGGTTGATCTCCTATTTTTATGTGCCAAACTTCTCAATCAAAGCTAGACAAGAATGAGATAAAGGCATTCTTTATATCTATCTTGAAAAGAACAAAAGATAACAAATAGACCATACATTTCTGACATTCAGATCCTCAACTACATGGAGACCCTTCCACTCAAGGCCTTTCCGCAGCAGTCATCCAAAGTGGAACCAGTTGCCAAAGTTACGGTTGAAAAACATGGTACCAAGCTATACCGAGTCAAACGACCAAACTATCCATGGGACCTCTGTGGGGAGGAAACAATTTTTCAAATCGATGATGAAATCCTCCATGATGTGCCACCACTTTCTGATCTGCACACCTCATGTCCACCGATAGGGGTACACATTTTCTTAACTCTATCATAACAAATCTACTTTTCAAATTTTTTGAGGTACATCGCAAAAGTTCCCTGTATTATCCACGATGCAATGGACAGGTGAAATCCACAAACAAAATCTTATGTAGTGTTCTCACCAAAACTGTCGAGTCCAACCGATCTGATTGGAAACTAAAGCTCCATGCCGCTCTATAGGCCTACCGCACTATGCCGCTCTATGGGCCTACCGCACTACCCCGAAGCGAGCCACAGGCTTAACCCCTTTCTAGCTAATATATGGCCAAGAAGACGTTATGCCTGTAGAATTCCATATTCCATCCCTTCGAGTAGCCTATAATCTTGAGCTAGATAATCGATAGATCCTAGCAAACAGATTATTTCATCTGGAACAACTGTGTGAAACATGTCGGATCAGCATCCATGCTCAACAAGTCCGCAAACATCGACAAAAAACATGGCATGATCGATCATTAAAACTCAAAGAGTTTCAGGTTGGAGATAAGGTCCTGCTATACCAAGCCAAGGCCTTTAAAGGAAAACTCAATTTTTTTGGCCAAGGACCTTATGTCATTCAAAAGATATTTGTCTTTGGAAATGTACAACTCCAAACCCTACAAGGCGATCTTTTGGACACTGTAGTCAATGGGAGTAGACTTAGAAAGTACAATGAGTCTTGTTTTTATCTTGATATATATTAGTTGTTTTATTTTGTAAATTTTGTTCTTTAATTATGTTTAGTACCTGCTTGCCATTTCAACAATTTTTTTAGTATGTTTTCTTGTTTCAGAACATCTGGATATCATCATATCAGGCATACAATCAATCTTTTTCTCAACAACCACAAGAATCATTCCTTTTCCAAAATTTTGTCTCACAACCACATCAGATAGAATTCGCTCACCCCCTTTTTTAGTATGCACGATTCATTTATCACCTCCGCGAATTCTATCTCAGAGACAAACTTTTTTAGAAATAACAAAAAATTAATTTTTTACATCAGATCCTCACTGACAGAATTTGTAGACAATTCGCTGAGCCTTAAAATCACCTCCACGATTTCTTTGTCATATCCGCGAATTTTGATCAGACCCATTTTTAAACTATCAGCCATTTTCATTGTTGGGGGTATTTCTGACGAACTGTAAAAAAATAAAATCAACCAATAAAATGTGTTGCGAGGGCATGGCATCCTGCGCATATAAGCCCTTGGCCCAATGAGCATGCAAGCTTAAGTTGTAAATAAAATAATAGGCTTGGGACCTTTGTAAGTAAAATAAAACTTGAGGCCCAAAGTCAATTTTAAACTTAGAGACTACTTTTTTAGTTGGGTCCAATTTGGGACTCACATGAATCTTGTGAATTTCAATGTGCTTTTGTTGGACCCTTGGATCAAGTTGGGTCCAAGATGAATGGATAGGATCAATGTAAATATTAGCCAATAGGACTTTGGGGCAAGGGCATTTCCCATTTTATAAAAAGGCACCATTTGTACTCTATTTCTATGCTTAATGAGAAGGAGGAAACTCTACCAATTTGGAGAGCCAAGCATTCTCATTTGCTAAGCACTCATGCAATTGCTTTTTGTTGTGTGTTTCTAATTGTTTCCATTTCTATGTTCTTGTTTTAATAGTTATGGTTTCTCCATTAGCATGCATCTTGAGCTTTTGAGCTAACCTCCCCCTCAACTCTATCTCTCTCTTTCTCTCTTTTCCTTCTTTCTCTTCTATTCTACCCTTCCCTTTCACCAACAATCATGATGAAGTTAGTTTAGGGAAGTAGAGTTAGTGTGAGTAGTGTTAGTGGAGGTAGAGTTAGATCAAAAGTAGGGAACTAACTAAAAGTAGCATCCATGCATAGTTAGGTGCCTATCCAATGAACTAACCCTTGTTGACAGGCGGGAGGGCTATACAACGCAAGATCTTCGACCCTACAGTGGTGCCGATGCCGGGGATAAGTTTCCACTAACTAGTGTAGTTGCATTTTAGGTATTTCTTGCTTTTTAGAGTAGTTTTTGGGAGTTTAGAGTTAGTTTTCTGTAATTTTTTGTGTTTGGATTGTTCACAACTAGCGGAGGAGGTGTGAGAGGGTAGAGGAGGTCCTGAACAGCCTCTAAGGGCTAGAAATTCAAACCAACTAGCCAAAAAAGTCCAAAAAAACACACCAATTTGTATTTTGGAGGGAAGAAGAGCCTAAAATCTCATCAGATTTTAATATCTCCAAAACCAATGAGAGTTAACCCTTGCATGACTGGAAACAGCCCTAGGGTACTGTCCCAAACCTGCATAGAAGCTTGCGAGAGTTAGTTCCTAGCAGATTGCAAAAATCAGAGAAAAAGCATAAAAAATTCAAAAAACCTTTGAAAAAATTCAAAAAAAGGCAAATCTTTACCAGAACTCTCGTAGAGCCCTCTAAAGTTGCATCTCAGTGAGACCAGGACACAGAGAGGCTTGTGAGAGTTAGTTTGATGTTTAAGTGCATGTGCAAGAGTTTCGAGTGAGAAAAAGATGGGAAAGTACCAGAGAACCCTTGCAGACACCAAAATTTTTAGTTCCAGTGGGCAAGAACTCTCGCAGAGGATTTTGGAGTTCCATCTCAGTGAGACCAGGACACTAAAGAGTCTGCGAGAGTTCGTTTGATTCTAGTGAGCTGAAAAAGAGGTTTAAGTGTTAAAAAATCACTAAAAATTAAAAACCCGGCAGATCCTTTCAGTAAGAACTCTTGCAGACCCTCTCAATCAATTCAAAATGTCAATTTTCATCAGTGATCAAGCCTGCGAGAGTTAATATAGAGATTTGGTGAAGTTCAAGCCAAAATAGTGGTTCTGAACCCTCGCATACAATGAAATTTTCACTTAGTGCGAGAGTCTTGTAGAGATTTCCATAGGAAGATCTAACCCAGATTCAGCTACTGTGATCCTTGCAAGAGCTACTTCCTAAGGATATGAGAGATATCAAGTTTTTTATCTACAAAAATGGCTAAAAACATCTCGCACAAGAGAACCCTCGCAGACTAGATCAGTGCAAAAATCTGCATCAGTGCAAGGAATAAAAAGCTATAAAAAAAAAACCACCATAAAAGGCCTAGAATTCACTTTCGACCGATCAGATTGATTAGATCCTTAAGATCCAGACTGCATCCCACTATACAAACAAGATCCAACTACTTTGGAACCCACCATCGAATGAATCTGAGATCTGGACGATTGGTAGCAAGAAGGATAACAAATTAAGCACCACACCTTCCCAGATTAGCAGCCGAACAACAAGAGATAGAAGCGGAACCAGTGCCAATGGAACCAATGGGCCAACCCGTACCTGTCGATGCCTTGCCAGTAGTCCGAAGAGCACCATGGATGAAAATACCAAAATACTACAGATCATCAGATCCCATCCGATTCCTCTAGATCTACGAGCAAGCTTGTGAAATCTACGGCGAACGGACACTTGTGGAAAAGCTGATGTTGTTTCTCATGTCCTTATTGGCAGTGGCTTAGGATTGGTTTTTCAACCTGTTAGAGGAAGAAAAATCTATCTGGAAAGCGGTTAAAGCGGTTGTCATTACGTGCTTTAAACCAAGGAAGTTCCTGGAAGACCCATTTCTCTTACTGAGCAAAGTCAAGATGGGAAAACGAGAAAGGGTCAGGGGCTATATTGAATGGGTCAAATATCTACGATCCGAGTGCAATGCAGACCTAACTCCCGATCATGTGGTGATCATGTGGTTCCTAGCCAAACTACCACAAAGCATCAAAATAGAACTGAAACGACGGGAGCAATATGCTACTCTGCAAGAAGCTATGGAAGATGCCATCAGGAAAGAGGATGAGGGATCTGACGACGAATATCCGTCCACCCATGCTCCTACTCCCACGATCACATCATCATCATCAAATGCATCCGCTCTATCCACATAACTGTTGTTGGATCAAATGACAAAATCACACAAACAAGAGATGGAGAAACTTACGACGCAGTTCGATCAAAAACTGAAGGCCTTACAAGGAGTTGTAACAGCAACGCCACATCAACCGAAACCAAACCAGCTACGTCAATATCCACGACGAGAGAATGTATGGTGTTTAGTGTGCACACAAAACCATACAACGAACGATTGTCCAATCCTAAAGCAAAATTTGAGACTAATACATAGATTTTGCCATCTGTGCAATGCAACATCGCACGATACAGCATTTTGCCCGTTTAACCCCCGGATTGTTCAACAGAAGAAAAGTCTTTATCAGACTTCTTATTCTTATCATCAAGGGGCACCAAATGCAGCACCGAGGTAAGCCGCACCTAATCAACAACAATATATGGCTTTTCATGCACCATCAGGGCCGACCAATTAACAGTGGCCCATGTAAATCTGATAGCAACGGAACCAGAGATGCAAGTACCACCTCAACCTGAGCAACAACAATGGTATGGACCGGACAAACCATTTATGGATCCTGCCATAAATGAATATTTTGCAGCCTATGTATCTCAAACTCAGCGTCAAGGTGCTAGGAACTACAACTGTTAAGCCAAGAAAAAGATAGGTTTCCCATCTCTTTCTCGGTCGTGTGTAGTATGGGAAGTGGGCTCGGTCCAACTAGGAGCCTTGGAGATGTTGCCTTTCACCAACTAGCTTAAGATCCGATCATATAACTGCATTCTAAAAACTAAGCATATCTCACACTCACATTACCATGGAGAGAGAGGAAGAGAGATTATGAGGGAGGGAAAGAGAGAGAGAGAGAGAGAGAGAGAGAGAGAGAGAGAGAGAGAGAGAGAGAGAGAGAGAGAGAGAGAGAGAGAGAGAGAGAGAGAGAGAGAGAGAGAGAGAGAGAGAGAGAGAGAGAGAGAGAGAGAGAGAGAGAGAGAGAGAATGGGCAGAGTTTCATTAACCTTTGAATGATGGAAATACAAGAAAAATGGTCCCTTTTTATAAGAGTGAGAGTGGAACCTCCTCATCACCCATTGGCTACTGAAGTTCCATCAAGATCACAATCTTGACCGTCCGAATCACTTTGTGTTTCTTGGGTGCAAGTTGTGTTTCTTAACTTAGGAGCTTGCAAAAGCTAAGTTAAAAATATTTTATTTAAATATTAGTGCACATGGCACTTTCTAGCCTAAAGACCCAATGTTGGACTTATATGCGCAGAATGCCAACTGGTTGCCTGATCCTAATATTTTTGACTCTCTACCACATTCATGTAGCGTTTGGGTTTACTATAGGAGCCTTTTGTTGACTTTTAGAATATTCCATGTCATTCCTAGAATCGGGCAACATTCTCCCACGACCAAATAGGTACCAGTCCCATGGCACTGCCTATGATAGATCTTTGGGATGGTAGCGTTTTGCTGTTGATGAGTCCATGGCATTGTCACAATTGTAGAGAGCATAGATATATATTTTTGTTTTGCCTCAGAAAAAGCGTAGATAAGTGTTCACTTATGTAAAACCTGATGCTTTATTGATGGATGGTGTCGCAAGAACCCGGACTTGCCCGATTTTCAATAAAATTCTGGTGGCCATTCTTGATAACCTTGTTCCTCGACAATTGGATAGCTGTCGTCATTGAAAACCAGGTCCCAAATAACACTTGTTGGCATGGATCCTCATAGAATGGTGCAATTGTTATCGGTGGTATTGTCGAAAGTTCGTTCAATTGGTACGACAGATAGGATAGGGTTGATTGACTGCTTAATCGATCCACGTGTTCATGATATGCCTGAACTTGAAGACTTTCTTCGGCAGTCAAGAGTACCACTTGAGTACAAGGTGAAGGATATTTTTTCTCAAGATGCTACAAAAAGAAGACCAATCCTTCCAAGAAGAACCAAATCAAGGGGGCCGAGGAGAACGATGGAGCTTCAAGTTTGAAATGCAAATACAAGAACAAGTCCAAGGAAAGGTGTTTCCTTTATGGAAAGGTGAATGAGACTTGGAGTCTCAAAAGGACTTGCAAGATTTGTCTTCAAGAGTCCATTACAACACATGTCAAATCTTTTGAAATTTTTCATTTGGAAGTGCATTGTTTGGTTCAAGATGCAAAGATAGATGTCACTTTCATGAAAGTAACTTGGATTCATTTTATGTCCTTGGAAAGTATTTGCTTGGAACTTTAGATAAGTTCAAACTTATTGTTATGATCCAAGAGAAATCAATCAAGAATAAGGAGCAGCAATCACAAATGAAAATAGTGTCATTTATGCTATCATGTCAACTTATGAGGAACCATTTTGCTTTGAAGAGATTTTTGTATCTCAAAGGTGGATTAAGGCAATACTAGTTGAGTGTGATGCCTCAAAAGATAGAAAAATATGTTTTCCTTGTAATTTCACATTAGTTTTTAAGTCAAGAAAATGGAAATATCTTCATAATGTAGGATCTTTTGGTTTCAATAAGATCATGAATGATGTGTTCATTCATAAAGATGAAAATTGTAAGTTTTCAATCTTAAAGGCAAGTTGTAAACTTCTTATGAGAATAAGTGAAGCATCCAAAGTGGACACTTATATCCATAAGCAAGTAGTTAGCATTATTGAGATGGAAATACCTTTTGATCTCAATATTGGAAAAATCATGCCAAGTTGTGGTGATTTTTGGACTTATGGTTCTAGCATAAGTAATCTTGATAATCATAGGAAGTGCATATTGAATGGTCATACTTGTTGTGATCATTATGAGACATGGAGGTCTCGGATTTCCATAAAAAAGGAGCACCATGAAGAGGATCTTAAGGAGTCATCTCAAGGTTTAAATGTGCCAAGGATTGAGGAGGAGAATCAAGGTTCAAGTGTGCCAAGAATTGAGGAGGAGAGACCTTCTCAAATTGTGATTCCAAAAAGAAACTCAAGAAATATGGTTGAGTCCATGTGGCTCACATTTCAAGGGAAAGAGAAGCATATCTCATGTGGTATACATCACATACTTACTTCTCTTATGTCATTTGATAAATCAGTTTGCTTTAGTGAGACCATTGCATCTCAAAATTGGAATAAAGCCATACTAGTTGAGTATGAAGTCTCTCTTGAGAACATAGATGATGTTCTTAAAAGGTTGAAATTGATTTTAAATCAATTATAAAACAAATGGTTATTTCATCAAATGTATGCTCTTAAGTCATGTAAGAGCAAAGCAAAAGTGATTTGTCACTCATAGTTTGAAAATTTGTATTGAGACAAATTGTAAACTCTTTATGAGAGTAAGTGAATCATCTTCTAAAGACACTTATCTCCATAATGAAGTATTTGATAAATTTTACAGTTTTTAGGACAATAATGATTGTACTTTACAATCATAGAGAGTTATTGGTTGCTTAATCAATGAATCTATCAAGTTCTACACATTAGATCTTGATCTAGATTCACTACACTTGGATTTAAGCAAGAGCAATGGATCAACACATCATTTTTTAGTGAGAGCGGCTTCACACGTGTGGAGTACTGTCCACTGTACGGACTGCACCTGAAACAACAAGTACAATGATACTAGATAGCAATCATGCATAAAAATCACAAGACAAATGACTAGAAATCTCACAAAAGTGTAGAGTGCAAAAGTCTCATCAATTTTCTTAGCAAAATGATGATCCTTTTATGGATCAAGTACATCCATGAGTCTGGTACAGTCCAGCAGGCCTTCACACGTGTGAAGAGTGCCACATCACTCATATCTATCCATTTGATCCATCCTTGATCCTTATCCAATAGTTGACCTTCTAGAATATGACTAAAATCCAAAAACCTAGTCTCCTAGAATATAGGAATATTCCCTACAAAATAGGATCTAAGGAAAAATGGTCAACTCTTATCTTCTAGTACTCTATACACACATGTGAACATCCACTTGCCATGTGGGAGCATTTACTCATGCACATGCAAGGAAAAGCTAATTTGTAGGTGACTAGTCAACTTGACTAAAAACTAGTCATTTCATGTTCACACTAACTAGAATGATACAAAATCAATTTGGATATATACAAACATGAAAAGTACATCCTTTCACACATGGGAACATGCTCCACACGTGTGAAATCATATCATCAACATATTCTAATGTTTGATCAATATTTACATGAACCAATGTCAAGTGAGAAGTGACAATTTTCAACAGTATTTAGCCTCATTGGATCTGAGATTAGCATGGTAAACAAGCATGAAGATATCATGCAAACACTTTGTTATTATAGCATGCATAGTCTTGCCAATATGGATGAGTCTAATTCTCTAGATCGTGGTAACATGATGTTAGATCTTTGTGATCCTAATAAATCAAGAAGAAATCTTTATTTTCTCATGAAGGAGCATGCACATGAAGAAGGAGCAAGCCTCAAGGTCAAGCATCTACATGAAAATTGCAAGGAATCAATTTTGGAGGTGCTAGGTGCAAAGCTCTCAAGCTCATCAAAGATGTCAACATCAAAGAAACACTATCATGGATATGGTGATTTCAGATCAACATCAAGCTCATTGGCTGATCTTCACACTTTTTGAACCAACAAAGACCAATTCAGCCCATGGAGTCAAGTTCAAGATCATCATGTTTTCCATCAAGCTAGATCTACCAAGCTAGATTTTTGAGGAGTGTGAAAAATGCAAAAATAAGCCTGTTCCCACATGTTAAAATAGTGTACTTGTCATGTACCATAATCATATAGGTTGTACATATGATTTAATTCAAGTTCTAGTGGCTAAAAAGGCCAAAAACTAGTTTTCTAGACATATGACACATGGCATCAATCTATTGATTGCATGAGCCACATCCTTTGGTTAGGTGTCATATCACATGTGTAGAGGACAGCTCACATGTGTGGAAAAAGCTGAAGTAGGCGAATTTTGACTTCTAGAACATTTCCAAGTAGATCTCCATATGGAAGGAAAATGGACTAAAAGTGCTCAAAATAGAAGGTTTTGTCCAAGTGTCAGTTTTGCATGATGAATCATCATATGACAAAGCACCTTCACACATGTGGGATCAGAGGAAAGATCAGTACCACGAGCTCTCACTTATTGTATATATAGAGCCATATTTGGCCATAATCATGGTGAGACACCAATCTTGGTTTTGGAAGCAATTTTGAGTGATTCTCTCCATTTGTCTATATTTGTTTTGATTGTTTTGAGGTTCTATCAATGTGTACTTGATTTTCAGGTTGGAGTCCGTACTTAGAAAATGTTTTACATGTGTGAAACCAGAAAGTACACCTACCTTCAATTAATGATTGTTCTTGTTAGGATTTTGTGTCTAGAATTGATCTAGATTGATCTTAATCTCAAGTAGATTGATAGATCAAGTAATCTGACAACCAATCCCTCTTGAGGATCAGATTAGGATCCACTCTTGGTCCTTTTTGTACTTTTTGCACAAACATTACATTACAAGCAGCGACACATGCCTTTGGATCACGTTCCACATCTTGGTCTTGAGCCGTTAAATCATTTTGGTCATCATCCTTTCTTGGTGAAGCTTGTTCTTCTATTGTCTCTCCGTTATTTTGCATTAGCGTTGTCAAAATTATTGAACCTCTTATTGATGGTAATCCAGATATTTCTTCCAACTCAGATTCTGAGTCAGTATCTCGAAAGGCCCACAATGTCGATTCAATCTTCATGGCATCAACAAGAACTTGTTTCAATGTAGTGTAAGAGGTGAAGTTCTTCATTTGATAGTGAATGTCGCTCCTTAGACCTTGGATAAAGTTCTTGATAATCAGCGATGTTGGGATTGGTGGATGACAGTCCTTTGCTATGTGATAGATCCGATGCAGATATGCACAAACTATCTCCTGACGTTGCATGCTAATGCTTGATAGCTGAGTAGTCGACATGTTGTTTGTGGATGGATGGATAAATGAATTTCTATGTAAAGATTCCTCTTCAAGAGATGACTGATGATGCACAATGTTTCAAATAGTAATTTTGTTTGGTTTTGCTTCTCTGTTTTTTTTTTAAGATTCGAAAAATTGGGGAATCACAAAAAGTCTAGGGGTTTTGGAGATTCAAAAAACTGGGGATTTTGGGGATTCAAGAAAACTGGGGGTTTTGGGGAGTCAAGAAAATATGAAAATTTGGGGAGTCAGAAAATTTGAAAATTTTGGGATTCAAGAAAACTAGGAGTAAAAAAAACTAGGGGTGTTGGGAAGTCAGAAAACGTGGGGGTTTGGGATTCAAGAAAATATGGAAATTTGGGGAGTCAGATAATGTAGGAATTTGGGGAGTCAGATAATGTGGGAATTTAATGCAACCAAAGAGGCGATCTGGCTAAGGCAACTGCTTGTAGACCTCAACCTTGCACAAACACTTCCTACAACAATCTATTGTGACAATCAAAACACAATAGCGCTATCTCTCAATCCGAAATTTCACTCTCGAAGCAAACACATCGAAATCAGGTATCACTACCTTAGAGAAAAAGTGCATAGCAAGGAAGTAGCATTGGTTTTTTACAGGACAATATACATGGTAGCAGATTACTTCATGAAGGCTCTATCAAAGCAGCAACATCTCAGCTCCATTGTGAAGAGCATATTGTAAAGATTGTCATCAATTTTGGCATAAATTTTGGTGTACTTTGTTGAGCATGTAAGTAACTCTCCTTATGTAATTTGATTGGAGCATTTGCTGGAAGGTGTTAACCATTATGCAAGTGTGTTTTCAGGTTCTTAACAGGTTGAGGAACATTCTCATGTGAAGTGATCTTAGATCTACATCTAAACACCAAGATTTGACAAGATAGTGAAGCTAGTCTTGTGATTCACTAAGTGTGCTCATTCATTCACCTCTAAATCTTGTATTTATCACTTGCTGGAGTTTATAAACTTTTAGAAGTGTGGTTTACATGTGGTTTTACAGGTTGAATCAATATCTTAGTGTGTTGATCATATGTTGATCAAGTTTGTTCATTACTAGGTAATCTTGGCATCCTAGTTTTGGGTATTTTCTAAGAATGCAAGTAACTCTTCACACCATAACTTGATTTGGTCACTTGCTGGAAAGTTTGAGAGCTTAAGCAAGAGTGTGTTCAGGTTGGTTTGATTTTGTAATCCATTCTTAGTGTGTGCAAAGTGTTGCATGTGTTTCAATCTTCCTTTCTATGCTTGGAAACCATCTAGGTTCAAGATAGAAGTGTTTTAGGGTCCTAAATCTTCATAGATCTCTTTATCTATCATTTGTTGAGAGAAAAGTGAGTGCTAAGTGCTTTAGGACAGAACCTAAAAGTTGAAGAAACATTAGAATCATGGCTTCCAATGGTGGGATCATGCTAGAGTCTAGTGAAAGGTTGAGTTCATCAAACTACTCTACTTGGAAAGTGAGGATGGAGTCCTTACTTGAGTTGAATGAACTCATGGACATAGTTGCAAAAATTGAAGAGAGACCTCTCACACTTCAAGAGCAACAAAGGTTTGATAAGAAGGCCAAAAGGGCTCTTCATATCATTAAAATGAATGTTACAAATGAACTTCTCAAGGAAGTTGGAAAGTGTCAAAGTGCAAGTGAGGCATGGAATGCCTTAAAGAAGCTCTTTGAATCAAAGTCCACATCTAGGGTATTGACCCTAAGGAGACAAATATTTTCTAGTAGGCAAAGAGAGGGTGAAAGTGCTCATGCATTTATCTTGAGAGTTAAGTCCCTAAGTGATGATTTAGCATGCATTGATGAGAACATAAAAGATGGTGAAATAGTCCAAGTTATGTTGAATGGTTTGCTAAATGAACATGCTAACCTTGTGCAAAGTTTTGCCATTCAAAGAGTCTTGCCAAGTGTGGTTGACTTGCAAGAAATCTTATTGGCTGAAGAACATAGGTTGCAATCAAAGCTTGATGGTGCATCCTTGCAAGGTGGAGGTGAAGAGGCTTTCTTCACAAAAGGCAAATTCAAGGGCAAAGGTAAAGGCAAAGGGAAATGGTCCAAAGGTGGTAACTTTGATCATGATGATCACTCTTCCTCTTCCTCTTCTACTAAGAACAATAAGTCAAAGTTCAAGTGCTTTTATTGTGGGATAAAAGGTCATTTTGCAAATGAATGTTATAAGAAGAAAAGAGAGCAAGGAGAGAGGCAAGGAAATCTTACAATAGATGAGGAAGAACATAACACATGTGAATCACTTGTTATGACTTCAAGTTTGTTAGCCAACATAGATGATAATGATCCTTGGTGGATTGATAGTGGAGCCTCATCTCACATGACAAGACATAAGGAATACTTTACATCCTTATTGTCTTATGAGGGAGAAGGTAACATCATCTACACTGCAAATGATGGTCAATGTGACATCAAAGGCATAGGCACTATTCCTATTTCCCTTTCAACAAATAGGAAAGCAAATCTTGAAAATGTTTTGTACATTCCTTCAATCACTAAGAATTTGCTTAGTGTAAGTCAAATGATTGACAAAGGACTTGATGTGGAGTTCATTGGAGATGCATGTTTGATAAGTAAATGTGGATCCTTGATTGCTCAAGGTAGGAGGCATGGTAAACTTTTCAAGCTTGATGCATGTGTGATCTCTAATCATGAAGGATGTATGGCTAGGGAGCAATTGACAAACCAAGAAGTTTGGCACAAGAGGTTGGGCCATCCCAACTTCAAATCTTTGGAGGTAATGGCAAAGAAAGAGCTTGTTCTTGGTCTCCCTAAAAGTCTTGTTGCAAACAATAGTGTTTGTGAACATTGTGCCTTGTCCAAATCTCATAGACTTGCTTATTCTAGATCTACTTCTAGATCTAAAGAAGCTTTTCAACTTGTGCATTCTGATATTCATTCTTCTAGTACAACTAGCAATGGTGGGGCAAAGATGTATGCAACTTTCATTGATGACTTTAGTAGGTATACTTGGATCTATCTTCTTAAAAGTAAGGATGAAGTGTTTGCTGCATTTGTCAAGTTCAAGAATGAAATGGAAAACCAATTCAATACAAAGATCAAATGCTTAAGATCTGATAATGGAGGGGAATACACCTCAAATAGGTTCAAAGAATTTTGTATAGCACATGGGATTAAGAGGGAGATGTCTAGTCCTAGGACTCCACAATAGAATGGAGTGGCCGAGAGGAAGAATAGAACCCTTTGTGAATGTGCCAAGGCAATGAGACTACATGCTAATCTTGCTAAGTCTTTTTGGGGGGGAGCTTTAGCATGTGCTAACTATCTATGTAATAGATGGACAAGTGCTTCCTTGGATGGTAAAACTCCTCATGAGGTTCTTTATGGTAGAAGGCCGAGTGTCAAGCATTGTAGGATCTTTGGATGTACATGTTTTGTCAATATCACACTTGATGATAGAACTAAAGAAGATCCTTCATCAAAGAAGGGTGTGTTTGTTGGCTATAGTGAAGTAAGCAAGGCTTACAAAGTGTACATTCCTTCTACAAAGAAAGTTGTCATAAGTAGGGATGTCATCTTTCATGAAGAGAATGTTTCCAATGTTGTTGATGTTGATGTTGATGTGCCTACTAATCATCATGATGTGCAAGATGTCTTGGATGAAGATGGAGATGTCACTCCAAAGCAAACTTCAAGGAAGACTCAAAGGCAAAGGGCTAAGCCATCAAGGCTAACCTATGATGAAAAAGGAAAGCAAGTGGTGGACAACTCTAACTTTGCTTTTCTTACCTCTTTTGATGAACCAACTTGTGTAGGTGAAGCAATTCAAAAGAAGGAATGGATCCAAGCCATGGATCATGAGCATCAAGCACTCATCAAAAGCAACACATGGAGGTTGGTAAAGCTTCCAAAGGACAAGAAGGCAATTGGTTGTAAGTGGATCTTCAAGATCAAGACAAATCAAGATGGATCAATCAACAAGTACAAGGCAAGGTTGGTGGCAAAGGGGTATGCTCAAGAATATGGTATTGACTATGATGAGACCTTTGCACCCGTGGCAAAGATGGTAACTATTCGAATCCTAATCTCTCTTGCAACTCTTTATGATTGGGATATGTGGCAAATGGATGTTACTAATGCCTTCTTGAATGGTGATCTTGAAGAAGATATTTACATGGAGCAACCCGAGGGCTATGTTTCACATGATGAGCCTAATCATGTGTGCTATCTCCAAAAGAGTTTGTATGGGCTAAAGCAAGCACCAAGGAGTTGGTATGCTAAGCTCAATTCCTTCTTACTTTCTCAAAACTTTGTTATGAGTGAGTATGATCATTCTCTCTACTTTAGATTGAATGAAAATGATATCACTTTACTTTTGATCTATGTTGATGACATTATCTTAAGTGGTGGTAACAATCTAGATATAGATGAAATCAAGATGGCACTCAAAAGAGAGTTTGAAATTCAAGATCTTGGTAAACTTCATTATATCTTAGGAATAGAGATTATTAGAACTTCTAAATCTACATTCATATGTCAAGAAAAGTATGTTAACTCTATTCTAAAAAGGTTTCATATGGAAGATTGTAAAGTTGTTTCTACTCCTATGGAATCAAATGTAAAGCTAACTACAAGAAGTAATGAAAGATCCTTCAAGGACATTACTCTCTATAGAAAGCTAATAGGATCTCTTATATGGTTAACCATCACAAGACCTGATCTAAGCTTTGTGGTTGGTAAACTAAGTCAATTTATGCAAGATCCTAGTGAGGCTCATTGGAAGCTAGGAAAGAGAGTACTTAGATACATCTCGGGATCTAGAGATTTTGGCATCTTGTATGGAGGTACTACACCTAACCTTTGTGGATTTTCAGATTCAGATTTTGCAGGTGATCAAATGGATAGGAAGTCAACAAGTGCCTTTGCAATCTATCTTGGAGATGGAGTGGTCTCATGGCTATCAAAGAAGCAACCAACTATCTCTCTATCTTCCACCGAAGCCGAGTACAAGGCATTAACAACATGCACCAAGGAGATTCTTTGGATCAAGAGGATGTTATTGGATCTTCACTTGCTGGAACCAGAGAAGACTCCAATCATACTTTGTGATAACCTTTCAGCCCAAAGCTTGGCAAGCAATCCTGTTTTTCATGCAAGGAGCAAGCACATTGAGATTGCTCACCATTTTGTGAGAGATCAAGTCATTGCCAAAGAGGTGGAGCTTCAACATGTCTCTTCAAAGGAGTGTGTGGCTGATATCTTCACCAAACCATTGGGAAAGGACCTATATTTAATGTATAGATCTAATCTTGGAATGTGCTCAAAGACTATGTTGAAACTAGCATCCAATGTTGAAGAGGGAGTGTGAAAATTGTCAACATTTCCTAGCTAGTTTGAGGCCTAAATTGGCTAAAATTGTAAATAGTTTTGGTTCTGGAGTTTCACATGTGTGAACCAGGCCACAATGTTTTTATTTACTGTATTTTTTCAGTATGATGAAGTGTCAAACTTCATACCCTTCAAAATGAGACCATTTTGATGTATTTTGGTCATATAAGACATTTTTAGCTATATTTCCTATATAGGGAATATCTAGGGTCAAGTACCTTCTAGAGAGAGGAGAGAGAGTCATCTTCCTCATCCATAAATAGTAGGGAAGTCGTGGAGAACAGGTTGGAGAAACCTTTTGTATGCTTCATTGAGATCAATAGATCATTGTCATTGTTTCTTCCTCCATTGAGAGCATTGTTGTGTGTATTGTCTTCAAGCTATTGTGTATGATCTTAGGTGCTTTCCAAAAGTGATAGGCTGATGTATTATGGACTGTATAATGCTATTTTGGGCCGCACTTGATGTTTATGGAAGTTTCCATTTGTGATAAATGCTTTTTGATCAAGTTCTTTGCATTCTAGGTAGCATAGAATGTGTTGCCAATTCCTAGCTTATGTAGTTTGGAGTGCAAGCATTCAAGCCAATGATCTTGGAGTTTAGATCCACTTAGGATCTGTATTTTTCACAAGAGGTAGGCAAGGCAACAAGAGGAGAGCAAAGATAGAGGTGAGGGGATTGGAAGCGGAGGGCAGCGAGGGTGCCGAGAAGATGAGAAGGCCAAGGCGAACAATAGGGGAGCGAGGGGTAGGCAGACAGAAGGAGCAGGGCAATGAGAGCAGGACAGGAAGCATAGGCAGGTGAGGGAGTAGGCCAACAAGCGCAGGCAGGCAGGTAAGCGAGGGGTAGGCAGCCAGGGGGAGCAGGGTAAGGAGCGAGGGGAAGGAAGCATAGGCAGGTGAGGGAGCGGACAGGGAGTAGGCAGGGAGAGGTGAAGACAGGGAGGGATCGTAGATAGGTGAGGGAGGAAGCGAAGGTAGAGTAGCAGGACGGAAGGTGCAGCAGGTGAGGAGAGGGGAGTGTTGGAGCAAAGATGGAACAAAGGGCAGGGAGCACTTGTAGGAAAGCTGTGATGGAGGTGGAATGTGATGGATCAAGGAGCAGCAATGGAGGTGGAGTGGAGTGGTGTGGAGCAGAGAGAAGTGATGGATGGAGAAGAAGATCAGTGTTGGAGGAGAAGAACTTTTTTATTTTCTTCTTTCTTTTTCTTTTCTTTTCTTAATTCAGGGAATAAAACCAAAAAACCAACATAAATCATGCAATAAACAAAACATTTGAAAAACAGACTGAATGCAGATCAACAAAAACACAACCAAAACATACTATGCTGATGAAAGGTTAACATTTGGCTCCCCGACGACGGCGCCAATGTTAAGCCAAGAAAAAGATGGGTTTTCCATCTCTTTCCCGGTCATGTGTAGTATGGGAAGTGGGATCGGTCCAACTAGGAGCCTTGGAGATGTTGCCTTTCACCAACTATTTTAAGATCCGATCATAAAACTGCATTCTAAAAACTAAACATATCTCACACTCACATTACCATGGAGAGAGTGGAAGAGAGATTATGAGGGAGGGAAAGAGAGAAAGCACCTAGAGAGAGAGAGAGAGAGAGAGAGAGAGAGAGAGAGAGAGAGAGAGAGAGAGAGAGAGAGAGAGAGAGAGAGAGAGAGAGAGAGAGAGAGAGAGAGAGAGAGAGAGAGAGAGAGAGAGAGAGAGAGAGAGAGAGAGAGAGAGAGAGAGAGAGAGAGAGAGAGAGAATACAAAGAAAATGATGAAAATACAAAGAAAATGGTCTCTTTTTATAAGAGTGAGAGTGGAACCTCCTCATCACCCATTGGCTACTGAAGTTCCATCAAGATCACAATCTTGACCGTCCGAATCACTTTGTGTTTCTTTGGTGCAAGTTGTGTTTCTTAACTTAGGAACTTGCAAAAGCTAAGTTAAAAATATTTTATTTCAATATTAGTGCACATGGCACTTTCTAGCCTAAAGGCCCAATGTTGGACTTATATGCACAGAATGCCAACTGGTTGCCTTATCCTAATATTTTTTACTCTCTACCACATTCATGTAGCGTTTGGGTTTACTATAGAGCCTTTTGCCAACTTTTAGAATATTCCATGTCATTCCTAGAATCGGGTAACAACGGTTGCTACGGATGTGGCGAAGGAACAAAATTGCAGAATGTCCTTACAAAGGACAATATACATCCTTCGGCCGAGAATGTGGTTCTGGACACTGCTTCAAAAATTGTCCATTGAGACTTTGGACCAGTGCACCGCTAAACTTCATTGCAATACAACAACCAGCAGTCCAGTGGGGATGCCATCGGAAGGGCAACAACTCCATGCTCATGTGTTAGCTGTTATGCGAGCACAGAAGAGGAAGGAAGTGGCTCCCTCACCAGCACCATCGATCACTGATGACCAACCCTCAACTTCAGTGCCATATCCGAATGTGAGGGAAGAAAGAAGATAGTACTAGAAAATACGACATTGGGTATAGAGAGCACAAGTAGAGGAAAAAGAATAAGAAAGGGATAGTCCTATGGAACCTCCAGCTGATGGCGAACGGGAACCGCAAGCGGGCTTGCCATTGTGCACTGATCAGAATGATCGGTTGCATCGTCATGAACCACCTTGTCACATGGTGGAGCCCAAGGAACCATGCACTGAAAGGCTCACAATTTTACTGGCAAGCCGTGTTAGTTTACCACTCGGGGAACTACTACGGATTGCACCACAAGCGAAAAGCCTTTTAGCTGAATGGGCCAAAGCGGCTGAGGAGCTAGTAGCACCTGAGCCCATATATTGTATGGGCTATGAAGAAACAAGTAACGTTCTCCACATTGGGGCAGCATGGGAAAGTGAGGAACACAACATCACTTTGCCAATCAAATACAAGAGATACGAGGACGAGGTAGTAGTAGTAGATGGAAGATCAAGTGTCAATCTGATCTCCACTACTTTATATGAAAAATGGGGTCTACAAGGGTTGAAGCTAGCAAGATTCGCCATCAAGCTAGCAGATCAATCCTATGTAAAACCAAAGGGTGTAGTTGCCGATATCCCTGTAAAAATAACAGGCATGCAGTTTGTGATCATGGATATACCTGAATCCGCTACTGCATATCGTGTTTTACTGGGAAGACCATGGGTGAGGATTGCGCAAGTAGTACACAACTGGGGTATAGGTAAACTCACCTTTGAGAACATAGAGCAGGCTGTAAAGGTTGATCCAACCACATGGGCGATGAAACCTATTGCACCCAAAGCTGATGATGGATCATCCACGACAGATCACACGATTGATCGCCCAAGGCCAGCCAAGGGTGGTCACTATGATTCAGAAACAGATGTCGTGAGATGGACGGATGCATTAGCAACTATTGACTGTCAAATATGTCAATATGAATCAGATCCTAAACCCAACACATCTTCACCCAAATGTTACACTATGGACACACCAATCACATTTGGGGTGAATATGATAAACGTAACATGGTTGTCAACAAAACTCATCAATCAGCAACCCTTTGCGGTGGTTGAGCTGATTGATGAGTAGGTCCTACACCACATGGACCTTGATCATCAACCACCGCAAAAGTTTGCTATGGCGAAGGTCTCGAGGATCGATCCACCAAAGATACCTGTGAGTAAGAAGAATCAGTTGAAAAAATGCTACAACTAGGTAATCTGATGGAGTGATCTACCCAAGGAGGCTATAGCTACAGTGGATGTTGATATTTGCAACCATGAGACGAATTTTGTCAGTTTCAATGAAGACAACAAGGACAAGTCTACCAAAATGACAAAAAAGGACAAAAAGAAGGTGTTGGATTCCTTGAAGTCAATCAAGATGGACTCAGATATAGCGTCATCCTCTACTCAGATGACAAAAAATCAAAGATGACCAGTCAGGCTAAGATCAATGTGCTGAAAGAGAAATCTCAACGAGCTCCAGTTCACGAGATGCCTGAGACTTTCAAGAATTATACCTTGGACGACGTGGTAATTATGATGCCGCAAGCCCAGCGAGAACCTGATCAAAGTCAGGCACCAGCGGAACAAGTCTTTGAGGGACCTGCGCAAACACAGCCGATGAACCTTACCGAGCCAAATGAAGAAGAAAAGATAGTGCATGTGGGAGAGCAGTTAACGCCCACACAGTTCAAGAGACTACGCTTATTGTTGGTGGAGTATAAAGACTGATTTTCCTGGAGTTATAGTGATCTGAAGGGCATTCCACCAACTGTAGTCCAACACACCATACCCTTGGTGGATGGGGCAGTCCCCAAGGTGAGTCGTTACTACCGCTGCAACCTGAACTACATAGAGCTAATCAAGCAAAAGTTGTAGAAGCTATTAGATGCAGATTTCATTTATGAAATTGAGCACACAGAATGGGTATTGCCGATAGTTATAGTACCCAAGAAGAACGACAAAATGCGAATCTATGTGAATCTGAAGACGCTCAATGCAGTCACCAAAAAGGATCATTTTTTCTTACCATTTATTGAAAGTGTCCTCGAAAGAGTAGCTAGTGTCGAAGCCTACAGTTTTTTAGACAGCTTCAGTGGCTACAACTAGGTGAAGATAGCCCCCTAAGAACAGCACAAGATAGCATTCACCACAGAATGGGAAACCTATGTCTATAAAGTGATGCCATTCGGATTTTGCAATGCCCCAAGCACTTTCCAGCGTGTCATGCAGGCGGCATTCAAAGAATCTTTGCAAAAATTTCTGGAAATTTTCTTGGACGATCTGTGCGTGCATGGACCAATCTCAAAACACTTATCCAATTTAGAGAAAGTGCTACAAAAATGTCGCAATTTTCAAATCTCCTTGAATCCAGAAAAATGTCAATTTTGGGTTACACATGGCTTGATTCTCGGCCATATAGTGTCAAGACACGGGATCGCCACAGACCTATCAAAGATCAGGATCATTGTTGATCTACCACCACCGGGGACGATCCGCGCAGTCTACATCTTCATGGTTCATGATAACTATTATAGGATCTTCATTCTAGATTTTGCGGAGTTAGCCCGACCAATCTACAAACTCAAAACGGATCCACATTGGAACGAGGAAGCCTTAAAGGCTTTCCAAAAGCTTAAGGACGCATTGGATTCAACACCAATCTTACGCCCACCCAACTGGTCAATTGCGTTTCATGTGCGTACGGACGCATCGAAGTATGCAGTTGGAGCAGTCTTAACCCAGCCAGGTGAACACAAAAATGATTTTCCAATCCGATTTGCAAGTCGATAGCTCAATGATACAGAAATGAATCATTCAACCACAGAGCGGGAATCACTGGCGATGATCTATGCGGTTAAGAAATTTTGGCACTACCTGATGGCCACACATTTTGTTTTTTATATGGACCATCAACCCTTGCTCTATCTCGTTAACAAAACTTGCAACACCGGGAGAATCACTAGATGGTTGCTTCTGTTGTTGGAGTTTGATTTTTGGATAGTAGTCTATAAGAATAAACAACACTACATGGCAGATCATGTGTCACGAATCAAGGGGAAGGAGGTTGCAACCCAACCCAACGATGAGCTGGCCAAGGCTGTCTTATTTTATGTGGACACGGTACCAGAATGAGCTGCCGATATTGTTGAATATCTAATGCGGGGCCAACCAGACAAATCACTACCAAAGGCAGATCAGCAAAAATTGATCTTGAAAGCTAGACCTTATCAGCTGATTGTCGGCCAATTGTATCGAAGAGGACCAAATGGGATTCTTTGGCGGTGTATTCTTCCACACGAGGCCACCCAAATCATTTCGCTCTCACATGAAGGCATGGGTGGAGGCCATTTTGCATTCGACATTACAGTTCGCAAGACTTTGCAATCAGAATGTTGGTGGCCAACGATTCATAAGGATATGGAGGAATACCTGAGAAAGTGCGATGTGTGCTAGCAGATCAAATTAGAAACATAAGTTGCATGCTGCTATGTGGGCATTCACCAGGATAGCATATAAGGGAGGCACTGATCAAAAACCTTTTCAATTGGTATATGGTCAGGATGCTATAATGCCAGCAAAGTTTTTAGTCCCTTCATTAAGGATCGCCACAACACAATGACTTAATGAATCCAAATCTCTACAACTACGCCATGAAGCTCTGCGTAAACTCTATGAAACACACTTACTAGTTGTGCATGCACTGGCAGCTAAAAGAAAAGATGCAAAGTATGGCATGATCGCAAGTTACAAAAGAAGGATCTTTGTTCTGGAGATCTAGTCCTGATGTATAAAACCAAGGCGATCAAGGAAAAATTAAAATTCACAGGCAAAGGTCCTTATCGGATCAAAAAAATTCTTAATCATGGAGCTGTGAATCTAGAGAAGCTAGATGGGACATCATTCGACACACCCATCAATGGTAGCCGGTTGCACAAGTACTGGCCACCGCAGTGAGATAGATCCAGATTGGTGGTGGCATGTTCCGCTAGGGCATCACAACTAGATCTAGGAAGATCAACCCAAATCAAGCTAGATCCATCAAGATTCGGCTAGATCTGGCAAGATCGGGGGAATCCATCAGGATCCAAGAGGGATCCAGATTCAGATGGGATCAAGAAGGAAGCAGGTCATCAGATTATGCCAATAAGTCCCCTAAATTTGCAGATTAGAGACCTCGATCTCAGTAACTATGGCAAATTAAGGGCAAAATTCACCCAAAACTGATGCATTTGTTACTAGATGTCCATCAGAACTTTCAGAGAACTACCAACAGTCAGATCAAGTATGGATGAAGCTGATTACCAATTTGCAAAAGTTAAAAATCAGAAAATCTCAAGATCTCGTAAAAAAAACACTCTAAAAAGAGCATTTTTTTCATGAGTTTTGGAGATTTCCTGGGAGATAGCTCTTGAAACTTGGACAGTCACTAGATCTGATCCGGATGGATCGATAAAAATCTTTGCGAGAGTTCCTGATGGAAAAATCATCATTTTTTAGTGTGTGTGAGGATACCCAGAGGCTGAATCTTTAGAACCTTCGCAGAGCATCAAGATCATCCTACCAACATTTGCAAGGGGCATAAATGAAATCAGAGCAGTGAAATTAGCCTGCCTACATGGTCTGAACTTGAAAATCCAATCACAGGAACATGTTGTGTGAGAGATCACCTCCTGCGAGAGTTGAACCCTCGCAGAAAGTCTGAACGCTCGTAGAACCCTCGTAGGGCAGTCAAGTCACCTTTTGAACTCTCGCAGACTTCTCTGAGGTCTTAGAATTTTGTGAAGAAGGTCCCTGCCAAAATTTGGGTGGAATTGAGCAAGGGAAAGTGGATTTCACCTATTATACACTCTAAATTTTGCTATATAAGTGCTGAATTCAAGTCATTTGTCACCTTTGATGGCGAAGCTCTGCTCAAATTTTCACTAGAATTTCCAAGTTCTCTGTTTGCAACCAAACTTCATTTGCACATCCTAAGTCAAGATCTGTGCTCTAAACTTTACTTTGTACCATTCGACACTCGTTATTCACAGTTTTTTGTCATTTCCACCTCTTTTTATCTTTTCCACCTTTTTTCTTACTTTTTCGCACTTTAACTTTCACTACTAACATGGCCTCCTCATCTTATGAAGACTCTAGCACCAAGTAGGTGATCCAGCGTGAACATTAGAGGAGTTACAAACATCAAAAGGGCCATCTAAGAAATGCCACGTAGGACAAAAAAAAACGCCGGATTTTAAGACTCCGACGGACTTTCAGGTCCAGTTTAGCTTAACCTTACTAGTGATGTGTAGTTAACATGACACGATTATGACGTATGCAACTGTGACTTCAAGAACCTATGACGCTCATTAACTAGCTTTTTCAAATTTGAAAATGAGATTGTGTCCCTCGTTTTAACTAGCGAGAGAATAAACATAGAATCTCATGGATGAATAATAGTGTCTATTTTCTTTTTGGTCTGTCATCTGATGTTTGCGGAGATATATCAGTTTCATCTAAACATTGTTCTCCTTGTCGATGATGCTCTGATAGCTAAAAGAGGAGTAGTGAAAGAATCCACAATTTCTCCACTTGATATGATCGCTCACAGAATCAATGTCTACAGATCCCCTGCTCCAGAGGACCTGTTGTTTACTTTTTTGCTTCTTGCTTACAGAACCGTTTCTTGATTTATTTTACGATGCCAACCCAGGCAGAAGAAAATAAAGTTTTGTTGTAGTATTTTCTTTATGTCCTGCCTGTAAGAGGACAACTCAGAGATGTCACTCTTGAACGCACTTACATTCTACATGGATGCAAGCCAAGAACGCTCATTCACAGATCAACATACAAACCAATGAACGTTCTACGAAGTCTACAGCTACCTACACTTAAAACGAACTGAAATCAGAGCCTACACTACATTAACAATGAACTACCTTGCATAAATTGACAAAACAAGAAACAAGAAACTAATCTACAACATGTTAGAAGTCCAAGAATCAAGAAACCAACCAACCTTTTGATTCTTGGACATCCCAAGAACATCAAGAACTGGATTGTACAGAGATATGCAAGAATCACACCACAGATCCAGCCTATTTAGTTTACTTGAATGCTGGCTCCTACATTAATCCACAAGGAAACAAGAAATCTAATCCACAACTAGGAAAGCAAGAAAACTAATCCACTCTAAATCCACAACCACACACAATATGAATGGAAGGGCATGATCATAGGGGCATCACTCAAGAAAACCATTATGATCAAGGAGCTTAGTGTAGCATCAAACTCATGGAAAATCTTCTTATTAGGCATGGAGTAGATACAATGCAAAAAGCTCCTCTTCACAAAGAGGGAGTCTCTTAAATAAGCAAGAGAGCTCCTTAGGTGGCATCCTAGTGGAATATCCACATTTCACAAATTACAAGTGGAATATTGCTCTCCACTAGAGGTCACCATCAAAAGGTAGCTCACTCTACTTTCTTTAAGAGTCTACTTGCATTTATTACATTTGCTTAGAAATACTAGTTCCTACATGGTCATTCCACCTTTTGGGATTCACCATGTGGCTTACACAGTTCTTGCATGTCTTTTCCTAGCTAGTATTTCTCGGCTCTCATACTCGGCTCTCAGTCTTCATTAGTCTCATCTTCTCAGAGACCTCCTCGGTCTAAGGTGAGAGGTGCTCTTGAGTTGCTCTGTCCGAGTATCTTGGGGATTCGTAAGAATCAGTCAACAATCAACCAAAGAAAGAATTACGATTTGTGGATTGACGGAAGTTTGTATCCATTGGATCGGATCTCGATGCAAGCTCCACAATTCCAATCCATTACACAATTAATAAAGTTTTTGTGTGACGAAGATGATGGTTTATTGGGTTATTGTGAAAGATTGACGACTTATGGTGTTGAAAACTCGGTTCAGAAAATACAGAGTTTAGAATGTATGTTAATTGGTTTGCTTGCTGACTATAGAGAAAAAGAGACCGCATTATTACAAACAAAAGAAGATAATGCACGTTTACATAATATTATGTTAAATTTGAATGCAAGTAATGATCAATTCCGACAAGTTGTTCAGACATTACGTATATCAAATGACTAGTTAAAAGAAGAAACTCGCATACTAGATAAGAAATTAAAAAGAAACAAGCGAAAAAGAATTCTGAAGGACATTGATGAGCTTTCGCAAAATGGAGGCCAACGGAGAAAAAAGATTCAAGCATTCAAGTAAGGATTTGATTTGAATTAGTTTCAGTTTAGTTTTGTGAAGTAGCCTGACATTTATTATGTGTCCTATTTGGGTTTTTTGATTTTCATAATCATTTGCAAATCAGCATTGGTTGCAAATGAGTATCTGAAGGACAATGACCTGATCGGAAAATCACTGAGTTCGGTATTGACAACCAAGTCCACAAAGTCTTTACTGGACAATAATCGGTATTCTCGAATCAAGTCCAAGGTCACCGAGAATTTGATGAACGACGTTAGTAAGGTAATCGATCGAACGTTAATTCAGGGAGCATGTGATTTCTTAGGTATTAGAAGGGAGGCATATGCCAATATATTTAAAATTATTAAAGAGGCTTTTGGACAATTGCATGTAAGAAAATTTTCCATTCCTTGCCCTTTTCAGATAAGATTGGAGAGAGATGTATTGAATAAGGGTATGCAAAATGTCATTGGAATCCCTTTTCACATCAATGAGATTCACAATTCAAAGTTTGGCAATTTGTCATATAATTCTACCAACAACTTATTTGTGGATTTGAATCATTTATTGAGATTTATAGTGAAATTCTATAATATTACAAGTGTTAGTATGAGCAAACTTATTCTGGTGGTCAAGCTAGATGAATCGGAAGTTATAAAAGGACAAAAGTTGGAAAGAGTAAGTATTACTCTCATGAATGAAGCATTGAGCAATGCAACAAACTCAAGGGATCTCAACTTCAGTGTGCAATCAGAAAACAACATATGGTGGCTAGCATGTTTTCAGGTAAAAAATGGCTGTTATTCATGTGCAATTTCTTTTGGTAATTGTTTTGAATACATAAAAACTTGTGATCCATATGTTGAACAGGATCACGATGTTCTTTCCTGGATTTTTAGCAGAACAAGTTATCCAGATATCATAAAGGATGATATGAATGGCAAAGTACTTAGTGTTCCTGAAAAGTGTGAATTTTTGGTGGAATGACATTTAGCTGAAGTCATTGAAATGTATGTTCAATGTATCTCATGGAGCAAATTCGAAACATCCATGTCTATATTGTATGAAATCATCAAATGACATTTCAAGGAACACAAGAGTTTTAAGAGATATTGAAGATCCCAACTGGAAACCAGTACTACCAATCCCTTTACAAAATGTGCATATTTGCACACTTCATGGAGAGGTGAGGATCATAGAAAAATTAATATATCTTCATATCTTGTTTGCATGGAATACTAAGCCAGAGTTAGCATCAAAACAAGCAATTGCTCAATTAGAGGACGTGTTGTCAAAAGCAGGCCTCCATAAAGGCCATGTTAAAATACAAAAAGATGAAAAGCTTTTGGGAAAAACAGGAAACATACGCAATAAACCTAGCATAGGAGGAGTCAAAATCATGGCCATCAAGGCCCTATCTTATTTTGCCCAAGGGCATAAATACCCAAAAAATACATATAGAATCATTTTTGTCAAAAGAGATGTTGCTCTTAAAGTGTTTAATTACGTGCCAAAAAATGTTCCTATGAGATCCTTTGCTCTGGCAATTCTATCAGGATATATAGATTTGAGCAAAAGGCAATCCACTCGATTTTTGACTCCGTATGATAAGAAAAAATTCCTTCATGACCACACAACAAAAATTGTCCTTAGAGACAATGAAAAAAAATGATTGTACTCTTTTTCATTTAATGTATGTGAAATTTGAGAGTTTTTTATCACACGTGTTTGATCTTTATTGAATGCCATCAATCTAATTTTGGCAATAAATTTACATGCTTTTTTGAATCTTTGATATTCAGTTGATCTTGTTGTGTATCGAACTTGAGCTCGTCTATAAAACCATTGGAATAGCTGAATGATGTAACTATTTTTTGAGGATGTTCCACCATGTTGCGTATTTCGATGAAATGCTGCTCTTGCCTGCCAATGTGATTTCTCCATTCCTTGTGAAGACCATATACTCAAACTGCCATACTTTTTTGCAAAAAATGATGCATGATGCCTTAGTATGTGCTGCAATATCAAAGATTTATGCATTGGTTAGAATCTATCAAGCAAGTTATACTAAAATTATAAAATTTTAAGACACTGTTCAAATGTATCTTACCATATAGTGGGTGATGTGATCTGAGCCCCAAGCCACCCGAACTGCATCTACAAACTCTATTGTTGTGCACTTCAATCATATTATCGAACTTTTTTCAAACTTCAACCTTCTTTACCCTTGTTGTTCCTTTATCTTCAAAGTCTTCTGTCATAGAAATAACATCTTTCCAAACCGAATATTGGATCTTAGATGACTCTTTAGAATGATTTGATAAAAATCGACGATAAAGTTTCTACATTTACAAAAAACCTTTCATGAAGAACACAAATTTTGTTATTTAAAAAATGTCTCAAATAATGAGCCAATGAGGCATCCTTCTGTCTCCCGCCTTGTCTCTCTCTCAATCCTCCATGCCTGCTAGCAAAGGCATCAACTTCAACGATATCCTACAACACATAATCAAGTGTTAGTCAAACTAGCAGATCAATCATCAATTACACGTTAAATAATGAATGATTTTCGTGAGAAGGTGTACTTACCAAATCCTCCTCGTCAGCTTGGATCATACCAGCAGCATCTAGATTGTGACCAGCAATAATGGTGGATTGCTGGTTAGCTGGAATAGTATATGTGGGAGGTGGCGGATACTTTTTCTGAAAAGCCAAAAACTCCTCCTCACTAGGCATATTAGCCTCACGCTTACCTCGTTTATGTCCCCTTGCTAACCGGCGCGTCATATTGATATGGCCTCCTCGTCTGCTAGTTTGATCTATGATAAACTCTTAGTTCTTTCCCAGTTGATGCTGAGGTTAGCGACAGACAAGCCCATTTTTTGTCCTATTTCGATTTTCAGTTTGACATAGAGAGATTTGTTATTGAGCACAAGAAATTTTTTTCTAAACTGTAAAAGGATTTTTATGAGTGCTTGCAACAAGGTACCCTTCTGATGGACGGCTTGAGATTTGTGCATTTCACAGATTTGGCTCACGTGCCAGGGAATCAGTGCAACTATGGATGTCTTTGCTGGGCACGTGGTACCGATATTGTACAAACAGATTTGGAGCGGGCCGGTTAATTGGACTCAATATGCGAAACTGAATTACAGAAATGACACTCATATATATAGTCTAATACAGGGCATCTGAACCGTACATGTGTCTCAGAATGTGCGGTCAAAATTGCCACACGTGTGGAAACGACGGCAAAATCATTCTGAATGACACGTGTACACTTCGGATCCTGACACGCGTCCTCGCACATGCATGACAACTGTACTATCGTACGCCCCAGTCGTCTTCTGACGCGTGTGTAGTCCAAATGTCGCCACGTGTCCTCGCACGTGCATGCCAGCCGTCTGATCATACAAACCGCTGATATCCTGACACGCGAGGGATGCATGTGACCACACGTGCGGGGAGTGGAGCTGTCACATCACACGTGTGAATATGATGGGATGTTCTATAGGACATTTTTGGGTCTTATTTCAGTTTCTTAATTCTTCGTTCTCTGGCTCTCCTTAGTTTCCTTCGTCCACTTCCGCTCCCCGTTAGACGCATATCGCTACCACGCGTCAAAGGACCCACATACCAGTACAGCTGGCCTACCCATGCGTCGTGGCGATACACCATCACTCATATCGCCATCACTCACCTCCCCTGTCGAATACTTGCTTTCCTTGCTCGTTGGTGCGTCATATTGATACCCTACCTTGCAATGGCCCGTACCAAGCAGACAGCTTGCCTTACCACATTTGCCCCGCCTCCTCACCCTCCTCTACAAAGGGCAGTGGGAACTGGTAGGAGAGTAGGTCGGCCCAGAAGACCATGGTTAAGGGATATCAGGAGACTTCAGAGGACCACAAATCTTCTGATTCCCCGTGCTCCTTTCTACAGGTCTGTGAGACTGGTAACAAGGTCCTTCTCACATGATGTTCGCTGGAACATAACAGTCCTGGAAGCCCTCCATACTACCTATGAGGACTTCCAAGTCAAATTCTTTGAGGACTCCATGCTTTGTACAGTGCACGCTAAGAGGGTAACCCTCATGCCTCAGGACATGCATCTTGTCATGAGGCTGAGGAGTACATACGATTAAGTCTTTAAGAGTGGCTTCACTTCTAGGTCACCACCTATAGAGAGAGGTCTTGTTCCTCAACGAAGAAGGAAGTAGACCAAGCCCACTAGGCCTGCCAAGCAAAGGGTGGTACTCAGCGAGTCACCATCCCCCCCTCACATCTCTCGTCCTTTGGTTGGACCATCACACCAGTCTGCAGTGCTTTCTTCTCCTCCCACCACCCCTAACTATTCAAGTAGTTCCTCTTCCATTCCCTCCATTCCATCTCACAATAATGAGGATATGAACTCAACTGTAGATAACATAATATCAGATCTAGATTTAAGTTTAATAGGCGATTTTTATAAGGATCTTTGTGTAAGATTTCCTGTTGATCCCAAAGATTCATTTTTGGATTTTTAGAGGTATATAATTTTTGATGAGTATGTTGCCAAAGAAATTGACAAGCTAGGTGGTCAATTTTCTTTTTTTCTAAGTTCAATTAATTATATAAATCACATAAATAAAGACTTTTGTGATGCCCTGAAGGAGAAGACCTCAGATATATCAGATCCAGTTGTGGAGGCTGGTTTGATGTATTTTGTAAATAGATGTCATGCGATGATACTAAGGACATTGGAGTTGTGCTGTCCTTTTTCTCACACAGCCTTCATAGTCCAACTAAGGCGATGAAGTATCTTCTCCATACAACCTTGGAGACCAAAGTCTTTATTATTCCATACTGCCAAAAGTAAGTGATTACATAGAATATATTCTAGTAATATTTTTAATAGGTATTGTAATTCCTTTAGTTTAACTAATTATCTCTTGTTTGCAGTAAGCATTGGAGTATGCATATAATCTCCCTTAGGGAAGATTCATATGGGATCATTAATCCCATCTGTTTAAAGATGAACTCCTTAAAGTCTACCCATGCCGAAATGGACGTGATGTACAGCAGAATGTTGCCATTTTTGCCAAGGCCGGATGGGGCCACTTTAAATAGACACCTGGAGATTGTTGATGTAGAAGTAAGTATTTCTCATCAAGTATTTGATAGGTAATATGATCTGTTTTTTTCAGAGTGCATAACTAACCTATTATACGTTTTGTGATTGAAGTCAACTCAACAAGAGGATGGACATAGTTGTAGATGGTTCTCCATCCGCAATGTATAGGACTTTTTAGAGTGGTACATCATGCAATCCAGGGCTCCAGATATACGAAAGGTAAATAGACTAGTGAATGGCCTAACTAAGTTGTTTTCGATTTGGTTTTTGATAAGTCAATTGACTCGGTTCTTTTGGATTTGCAGTATAAATGTTGAGCATTTTCAATGAATGAGATATATGAGTTTCGTCAACAGATGTTGGTGAACTTATTATCTCATGCAACACCCAGTCCAGCTGCAGAAACGGGAGGCCAATCAAGTCAACAACTGACACTAGTGCAGGGTGGAAATTATCCATACTACTTTGAGCTATAAATAATAGATTAAATAGAGATATACATTTTTTATGTAATGCCCTGTGAATAATTATGGGCATATGAAAGATAGAGACAATGAGAAAAAAGCATCCATTGTTAAATACACAACACACATGTACATTCTCAGAAAATGAGAAATATATTGATATTTATGAGAGCTTTTACAAATCTTGTATCATGATTGCTCTATTATCTGAACAATTCTGTCCAAATCTTTGCATTTGATTTTCTCTTCATGTCTTTTACGTATATGCACAAACATACATTAATCAGATTACAGTTAGTGATCCAAATAATGACAAAAAGGATAATGAATATAAATTAATATACAAATTCATGGATTTTACATACCAATTTTCCATCTAATATAAAGTTGAAATATTCGGGGATAACTTGCTGTAAAAGTGTCAGTTCCGTTCTAATGTAGAATAAGGTCCAGTCTTGCTCAACCTCAATAGTAGTAAGTAAATCCCCATTTGCCGTGATATCAATGCCTATACGATCAGTGTGTCCAATGTTGTCTAGATCTTGATCTAATGGGGCCCAAGTACCATTGTGTTCTTTCCATCTCTGATAATGAAACACCATACTAAGCATTTGCTTTTCTATATTGTATCTAAATGATATGGATGAAAGTTTGATTCTACAAGAAATATCTGCAGTGGATCTTATATCCCAACCTTTGTCCATGAATTTGAATAAAAAATCATCTGAAAGATTTTTGCAAACAAACAATGTGGGAGTTCGATGCACTTCCGTGTTTGAAAAAGAGCTGACAAACAATGACATTGGAACAAACCAGCTTAAGTGCACATTTTTGGATCCTGTACTAGTTTTGAGTGACTTTTGTACATCATTATATAGCTTGGAACAAAAGCATTAAGATTCTGGTGGCCATTCCGGATAACCTTGTTCATTGACAATTGGGTAGTCGAGGCATTCCATTAGAGTATCCCAAGATAAAACTTGCTGATATTGCTCTTCATAGATTGGCGCAACTATTCCCAATGTCCTAGACTCTCCCAATTTGTAATGTGGATACGATGTGCTCATTTGACTACTTTGTCTATCCAAGGTATTCGCGGTATGCTTGAACCTGACGACTTTCCTCCGCAGTCAATCTTACAAATTGAGGACAAGATTTTGTCATTTTGAGCACTGGTGCTTGCTGTGGACTGGAGGCCTATTCGGGCTTGGATTCCCTGGATTTGGCCTTTTGAAAATGGATATACCCGTGTTTGGCGTTGGTTTGGACTGCTGCATTGTGGAACAATGAGACTTTGGTTGAATCTTGGTCGTTGAGGTGCAATCATCAACTTTAGACTTCCATTGGTCATTACAATTCCCATTTGAAGGCTGCGTGACTGCACTTTCCCTTGGATCTTGTGCTGAATTGCCTTCAATTTTTTCTTTTGACACTGGTCCCCTTTGTAATTCATCATGAAGAAATCCTTGCAATGATTTCACTAAGAGCCCTGATAGAATCTGTCGAAATTCCTTGGCTGCCAATTTCTTGACTTCCTCAGCTATCACTGGCTTGATGGATTCTACTAGCTCTTGCTTCTGTGATGTTGTTGTCGGTTTGCTTGTGGGTGTGTCTGCAACTCCATCCTAACCTTCCAAATAGCACAATTTGTAGAATTCAATCTCTCGTGTTTCAATCAAATTAGATTTCTAATCCAACAAATGGACTTATAATCTCAGTTCTAGCACTCCCTCACAAATTTGGAATGAAGATAAGATGTTGTGAAATCTACTTACAATCAAATCTTGCCAATTTTGGCTATTTTTGGACAATAACATGACTAAATCTCTTTCACACTTTTTGATGTACATTCAAGACTTGTAAAACAAGTTTATAGGACCTTACTTCAGCCTAGATTAATTAGATCTCATGACCCTAAGTCAAATCTAATCAATGGCACTCAATCTTGGTAGCTTATCCTAAGATCTCCACCAAAAATTACATCAAAAGCTCACAAATTGAATTTATTTGGATCAAATGAATACCATGCATTAAATGCAGGTCTAGAGGTGCCCACACATGTGGACAGTACAGATTTGGACCCCTACCAAGTTTGGGATCAAATCTCCTCACCAAAATCAAGAATCTAGCTTGCCCTCTCAATAGTAGTTTTTAGAACCAAAACTTGCTAAAAATGGATTTTCATTAGATCAATGGCTTATGCTCTCGTACTTGGCTCCGATGCCATGTGAAAGTACTGTACTTTAGGACCATAAATTGATCTACAAAAGATCCACAAGAGTGATTGGATGCTTGCTTAACAATCTATCAAAAAACTAGTCATCAAAAAGTTGATCTAGATTGGCAATTTGACAAACAACAAGCATTAACAATCAAAATCATTGATCAACATTGAAATCGGAGGCCACATGTGTGTACTATAGGCTGTAGTAAGGCCTTCAACCTGAGAAACACGTAGAAATTGATTTGGTTTCATTTGGATCACAAAAACTCAATGTACATAGTGAACTAGCTTGAGATTGCCAATGAGCTCCAAAAAATATTCTATCTTCTCACTATGGGAGTTGGAATACATAGCAAATTCGACTTCCTTCTTGAAGTTAGGTGGATTTCCAACATGTAATAAGGAAGTTAACTCACTCTTCTTGCCCTAAAATGAAACCCTAGCCTAGATCCTTGAGTTATGCTTGGTAGGTAGCTAGTTGGTCAAATTTTCATCTTAAACCTAGGTGTAGGTCCTATAAAGTAGGGATGACCACCAAATAGACATGACCAACTCTCTTGACTTGACCTAACCTACATTAGGAGTGGGTTGCCATGTGGCATATTGGCCTTCCATGTGTGGAACCCAATTATTCACAATATTTACAAAGTTCTACATGGTTTTTGATCAAGCTAGATTTGCCAATTTCTGGCAATTCTTCACAATCCTGATGGGAATGACTTGGAGAAAAAGACAATCTTTCAATATAAAGTCGTACCTTATACCATTATTAACAATGTTCTGTATAATCTTGGTGTAGATCATCAGTTAAGAAGGTGTCTTGAAGCTAAAAAAACACCTCTGTTTCACAAGTCCAACCAGCATTCACTGCAGCCATGGAGGTCGACACAACAGAAGTCCCGAAGGAAACAGAGTCGAATGTTGCTGCACAAAATATACCTGAGCCCTCTACTGCAGCCGATACTTTGGCCATCGTCCTAGCTACAAACGGGTCTTCTGAGAAGCCAAAGAGCTCTGCATCCACGGATGGCGAAGACACCATCTCCGACACGCAGATGCAAGACAAAGACAAAGGGGTTGATGAGGAGGCAACGAACGTGGATGAGGACGACAAAGAGAATTTGTACAGATGGTATCATCAATTTTTCTTGGGTGCCAAGGATATTGTTGGTAAAATCCATGTCTATGATCTGCACATCCAAGATAGCATGATGCAATTATTCCAACATACGGATGAGATGACCAGCAACATTAAAATGTTGCCTGAGAAGATTACATTTCTAGAGGCAGACAACAAGTTGTTGACTGAGCAAAATCGCTCTTTGGGCCGAATGCTCCAACAATTAATTGACAAAGCCCAATCATACAAGGACAACAATAAGACACTAACGACCAAGTCTGCAGAATTGCAGACAAATTTTGATTCTTTGACAACTGAGCTTAATAAGGTCAACACACAAAAGACCACTCTACAAACCACTCTTCAAGACTACTAGGAGAATAAAGATAGAAACTGCCTTACAATTATGCAACAACTTTGGATCAATTCAGATTGATCTCTTGAAGCTGCAGTCTCTTCAGGACCAGATGCTCAAAAAATTTTGAGTTGAGTTTCTTTTTCCGCTCGAAAACAACAAAGTGTTAGTCGAAGAAGAACTCGCCGAGCTGAATGAACTATCCACCGAGACAACAATTTGTTCTGGGCTAGATGCACACGAGGAATATTTGTAAGCCCTAGAAAAGATTGAAGAATTGGCGAAGCAATTTCAAGCTACTCACAAATGTTCGGGAGTTGCTGATCACTTAGAGTATGTTGAAGCCTGCATCAAAATCTTTGACCTTCAAAAGGAAGTAGCAGATCTAAAACAATATCTCAAAGACTAGAAGCTCGCTGTAGACATCCACAGCCAGGACGTTGCAGAAGCATAGCCTAAGGCAAAACGACCGAGGAGAAATCAGACGAAGGTACATATGTGCAGAACGTTTTCAAGTTTTTTCTGAATGATTTTGGAAGTGGAGTCCTTGCCATCTTAACATCGAATTGCAATGGCATGTCGATTATTTGATGCTACCAAGCTCAATAGGCATGGCATTCGAGAACTGGCAGTCAATGTGGGAAAAAGAAGGTTTTCTCTGGTTATGGGACCAACTTAGCATAGAGCAAAAGAGATGTCTATGTTGGCCCATAATCCAAGGAAAATTTAAAGTTTTGCCATTCAAGTCAGTTGAACTGTACATAGGCTCAACCTTCATGTATGCGCGCTAGAGTACATCCAGATAAAGGAGTACCAAGTTTTGAAGCATAGCGATTCGAAACGAAAATTTTGGAGGCGTTCAAGTTATGCTTACCAGATTCCAATAACTAGTTATGGAATGCCCCCTAGCCATGTTTCTCATTCCTAGCTTAAGGATTTGAAAGGCCTACTTCACCTCCGACACCTCCATATTCCCTCTATCCAACACCATACCTCTTCATTATGCTCCCCTTATGCTCCTTTCTCCTCCACCACTTACCCCAATCTCAACATAAATGCTACTAGTGCACTAAGTGTGGTTGATTCTAAGACAATGCTAAGTTTGGACATAGGCCAAATTGTAAACATCAAAAATAATTTGTAAACCATATGTATAGATAAATAGGAGTATGCCCAAGATTATCTTTTCTTTTAATATAAGTCTAGCTTGACAGTAATGTAGCTGATCAGCATAGAAGCACAAGCAATCTTTAATTAAATGGCCATTTTATAGCTTAGTACTAAAGAAATTGTAAAGTTGAGTTTAAAATCTTAAAAATAGTTAATCCAAGTAGTTAAACTTGATTGGACTTTCAGTTCAAATGTTGTGGTCCAATCACAAATCATCTCCTTCCTTTCCCAATAAGGGAAGATCGACAAATTGTGAATAGATGTCTATAAGTATTGTGAGTTTTTTATTCTTGTTTTTTTACAGTCTTAAGATAAAATGGAACTCAATATATGTGAACTCAATGTACAAATATCAAACTCCAAAATCATAATATTTATTAATAAAGACAACCAAACCTCTAGGTCTTTATATAGCAAAGGGTTGTTTATAGAATTGTAAATGACCAAAAAAAAAAAAAGAGTCACCAACTCTACTTGAGTAGAGTTTATTTGATTTGAATTTTACTTTTTGAAAAACAATATAGAATTTTGATTTTCTTTTCAAAAAATTGAAAAATTCATTGTAAAATAATTTAATTGAACTATTTCTTTTGCCTTACTAACTCTCACTAGTGAACAAAGATAGTACGTCAAAAGAATTTTTCTTTTCATTTTTGGCTCTACTAGATCTACTTGTTAATGAATAGAACTCCTAAGTGACAAAGAAATCAATCTAACATTAAAAAATATGTAAATTTTAAATTATAAAACAATTTCAATTTTTTCTTTTGTGTACCAGCTTTATTCGCCAACAAGTAGAACTAGGAGCAAAATAAACTTGACATTCACAGCCACGTTCATATTAGCTATAAATGACCAAAAAAGTTATGAATGTCATGTTGTGATCTCATGTCAAAATCTTATGTATCATCTTGACTTGCATTACATGTGATTTTCATGCTTGGCAGGTTGAGTTGGGCCAATGTTTTGAAATTTGAATTTGACATTGACCACAGTTGATAGTTTTTGACAAACTAAACTTGCCAAACCCACACTTTTTGCTCGCATAATGTCCAAACTCCCTAAAAGGAAAGACACTTTTTTGTGTATTTTTAGTTTTTCTATTTCTAAAGCTAATTTTCAAGAAAGCCTTGTGTCCAAGCCATTGTGTCTTTTTTGCTCTTTTCTTTTCAAGATTGCTTGAAGATCTAGATATTAATACTTGGCTATCGCTCTCACATTGACATTTGCTATGAAAATACGTGCTTGTAGGAAAGCAGATCTCGAGGATGTACCACTTCTCCCATCATTTGGCTACCATTTTATATTGTGTGCTTTTTAGAACTAAAGTAATAATCAACCCAATTACATGTAGCAAAGCAACACAAGATTGTTTGTCAATGGGAATTATTAAGGGAGTATGTAGAAGAAGAGACGATACAAAGCAAAAAAAAAGCTATGGGAGAAAGAATGAAATCTCAAGAAATGATAAAAAAAAAGCCTACGGTAATTGAATGTCAATGTTGATATAGAAAGAAGAGCAGTATATAGTTTGCTATGTAGTATCGTTTGGAGTATGACTCTCCAATGAATCCAGCAAATCTTCAATGTCCTCTAGAAAGTTGAGCTTGCCCAAATCTTCCATTGTGAACTGCAAATCTTCAATGTTGAGTAGATAGTCATTGTCCAAATTATCTTCAATTGGGAGCTCGGTTGCTTCAAGGCTTTCAGTATGCATATTGCTGCGACTTTGATCCTCGTACATATACGAATTTCCCATAGCACATGTTTGATCAGATTCAATATTGCGCATAAGCTGATCAACTGTCAATCCTCCAATCCAATCTTCAACCAGCTTTGCATCTTCTTCCGTGAATATGTTCAATAAAGTTTCGTTTTGAATGTCAAAGACGTTGTAGTCGTCCCAACAACCCTGATCAAGTGTTGGTGGTGATGCTTCAATATTGTCGAAATTTTCCTCAATTATAGGGGATTTGACGTTATAATCACGGGGGCTTGGTTGCACTGAATTAACCAGCTTCGTAGTCCCGCTCCTTAATTTTCCACCCCGTGTAAATGTTTTATGACAATTTCTGCATAGGTATCTCGCTTGGCTTTGCTTTTTGTTGTTGAAATAGCGGAATTTGATATCCATGGAGCCACAATGCAAGCAATTACTTCCTAATTTGTCCAACTCCAATGTTCTTTGCCAAGTGTTTGGTGGAGATAATCCTTCAAATTCAGTTGTTTCTTCATGTGCAATATTTTGAGTCATGACTAGCACTTGCTCTTCTTGCTCATGCACATGCAGCTTACTCCTTTTTCTTACCTTCCCATTCTTTGTGAATGTGAGGCCGCAATCTTTGCACTTATATCTCGGTTGATTCTCTTTATGATTGTTGAAAAAGCGAAACTTTGTATTAAGAGATTCACAATGAGGGCACTTGACTAATTCTTCACCTTCCAATGCTCACTTATAATTACAGTTCAAGGAAAGAGAAAGATCCATATCTGAGGTAGCTGCTGCTGCTTGTGCAAATATGAATGCAGGCACCTCCTGTCAAATTACAGCCTCTGTGATTGCCTCTCGATCTATCTCTCCCTTCAGATTGCTGCTCTGATTGTATTACAGGAATTTCAAAGTTTTTGGTACTTAACAGGAAAGATGAAAATCGTTTTTGGTACTTGGTCAGCTCATGCAGGCGAGGCGTTTACCTTCGGAAGAGTTGCGATTCGAGCTTTAGGTGCAGCTGCATGTGTGGGTGCAATTCATTCAGCGAGTACTGTACTGTTTGCAGCAAGCTGCAAGTTTTAATTGGATGTAGTAGTATAAGAGGTAGCTCCGTGCCGCTCTTCCACCAACAGTCTTTCTGAAAACGTTCCGGTCAGATCAAGAATTAGAGAGCTTTACTTAGCTGTGGATCCAGTATTATGGATTAGTTGTGGATCCAGTAGTATTATGGAATGGGCCGGGTAAGGATTTCCAGAGAGATTTCTGCCCGGCCCATGATCCATTGGGGCTTTTTTTCACATGAACTCTAATGAGCACTTGGATTTATCTTATCCAATCTCAAAAGGCCAGGTGGCATTTCGCAGTCAATGAATCAAATTGACAGAATGGGCAGGGCGGCGACTGGTGGCACGGAGGGGCAACAACGACATATTCTGCTTTTTAATATGTTCACAAATGGGCGGAATATGCACTCGGGTATCCATTACGTAGCTGTAGATCGTTGGCAGCTTCAACGAAGATTGATCATGTCTAAACGCCTGCCCATGTATCAATCACCTTGCCTTTAAGTTTGAAGGAAAACACTAGTTTAAGTTTGGCTCTCTCTCTCTCTCTCTCTCTCTCTCTCTCTCTCTCTCTCTCTCTCTCTCTCTTCCAGATTCATCCATTTCTCTCGTTCGAAATCTCCATCAGGTGAGTTTGTACACATAATCCTCTTTTCATTTTTTTGAGAGGCCCAAGTGTCATTCATGTGCTGGAGTGCCGGACTGTCAATGACCCATGAGTGCTACATGGAGCATGATGACGATGGGAGAGAGCGAGATGATCGAGGACTTTTTTCTAAATGCTTGTCAAAAGAAAATAATTAGTGCCTTTCCTTCCACCCTACCCTAGCATAGCGCTAACGAAAGAGCTACAAATTATACACATGTTCAATCTTAGGAGTGCATTCTGGAAGATGGAGTCCACTAGAATGGCTTTTGGTGATTACCTTCCCCAAACTATTCGGTCCTAACCAAGGAAGAGCGAGAGAGAGAGAGAGAGAGAGAGAGAGAGAGAGAGAGAGAGAGAGAGAGAGAGAGAGAGAGAGAGAGAGAGAGAGAGAGAGAGAGAGAGAGACTGATGAGAAAATCGGAAGCCATGGTGAAACCCCATTTGCAAAAATATGAGATACTCTTATGATATTGTAGAGATCGATCAATGAGTCTACCTGATGTTGTTCTCCTCCGGCTACGTAATTAAGGTAGGATCTGTGAGAAGCAAAATCCAGTGGTTGAATTTGGTTGATCGAATATGGCTCAACTAATGGATTGAGCTTGATATTCATGCATGAGCGCTGCTTCTCTAGCTAATTTCCGCCATGCGAGTAGTACGAGAGAGAGATGGGTGCTAGAGAGATGGAAAGGAGAGTGAAGATTAAGGAGAGTAGATGAAAAAATTGGACACTCATGATTACTACTCTCTCTCTCCATTGATCGATCAAATGTGAATAATAATAATCATAACAGATAGGATGTGTATCTCATCTCTCCATCCAGACTCCAATCCATATATACATACATATATATATATATATATACATACATATATATATATATATATACATACATATATATATATATATACATACATATATATATATATATATACATACATATATATATATATATATACATACATATATATATATATATACATACATATATATATATATATACATACATATATATATATATATATATATATATATATATATATATATATATATATATATATATATAAGTCCAAGCATGATGAAGCTGGTTAATGTGCCCGGTGGACGCATTTATTTGAAATACACATCGTGGATTATTATTCTTTATTTCAAATTTTTTTTGCTATTTTTTTTCCCCATTTCTAGTGCAATCATTTTTACATTTTTGTCGATTTTGTCATTTGGTGGATATACTCAATTCATGTAGTTGAGAGAGACATCTTCTATTTCTTAGTACCCAATGAGAAATAACCATTTCCAATATTAAAGGCATAACCTATGGTTGATCTCCTATTTTCATGTGCCAAACTTCTCAATCAAAGCTAGACAAGAATGAGATAAAGTCATTCTTAATATCTATCTTGAAAAGAACAAAAGATAAAAATAGACCATACATTTCTGACATTCAGATCCTCAACTACATGGAGGCGCTTCCACTCAAGGCCTTTCCGCAACAGTCATCCAAAGTGGAACTAGTTGCCGAAGTTACCGTTGAAAAACATGATACCAAGCTATACCGAGTCAAACGACCAAACTATCCATGAGACCTCTGTGAGGGGGAAACAAATTTTCAAATCGATGATGAAATCCTCCATGATGTGCCACCACTTTCTCATCCGCACACCTCATGTCCAGCGAAGCCACAACTCGTGGCCATACCATGAAAGAAAGGATGAAGAAACCCCTTCAAATTCAACCACCTGGAGACCTTACCACTCCTAGGGAAGTTCATGAGATCGCATCCGACACCAATCCCCGAACCTCTCAAATCACCATCCAGACACTTGAAAGGAAAGGACCCCATCGAATCCCCAGCCCATGATGTGCCTGCATATTTTAAGGGCTATACGATTGAGTATGTAAGAATCCAATTACCCCAAGCTCAACGTGAGCCAAACGATAATTCACCCTATGAAGGCCCTGCCCGAACCATCACTCTCTCCTTGAGTGAGACACATGAAAGTAACGAACACATCGTCCACATCGGGGCTCATCTCAATCGGGAACAACGAAGAATGCTTGAAAGCTTGTGCGCAAATATCGACATGTCTTCACGTGGTCTTATAAATACATGAAAGGAGTCTCACCCCAGGGAGTTGTGCATCATATTTCCCTTAAACCGGAGTGTGAGACCAACTGCTAGCCGTCCCTACAGATGTAATCTGATCTACAAGGCCAAAGTCAAAGAAAAACTATAAATCATCTACGAAATCGAACATAGAAGTGGGTCTCCCCAATTGTCATCGTTCCTAAGAAAAATGGAAAACTCCGGATCTGTGTCAATTTTAAGAAACTTAATGTCGTCACAGAACGTGATCATTTTCCATTACCTTTCGGAGAATCCATCTTAGAAAATCTAGCAGGAGATGAGGCCTATTCCTTTTTAGATGGCTTTAGCGGATTCAATATGATCCAAATTGCTGAAGAAGATCAACGTAAAATATCTTTTGCCACAAAATGGGAAACCTTATGTTGGAAAGTCATGCCTTTTGGTCTCTATAATGCTCCTAGCACTTTCCAACGTGTTCTGCAAGCTGTCTTTTCTCAACAGATGGGCTATACCGTAGAAGTTTACTTGGATGATTTAGGTGCACATTTAGAAGAAACATGACACCTGTCTATGCTTGAGGAAATTTTTATCCAATGTCAACACCTCGACATCTCCTTGAATCCTAAAAAATGCCAAATCTGGGTAACACACGGTAATGTGTTAGGACATATCATTTCAAAAAATGGCATCACAACTGACCCCGAAAAGATCCTAATCATTCAAAATCTACCGGAACCACATATCATCCGCGAAGTGTATTCTTTCCTTGGCCACACCAACTACTATCGTTGCTTTATTTTTGACCTTGCTAATAAAGCATGCTTAATCCACAAAGTAGCTGTTGTCCTCAAATGGACTGATGAATTACATGTCGCATGGAAATCAACTCAAAGAAGCCCTTACCAATGCACCTATCCTCTAGGCTCCTGATTATTCCAAGGAATTCCATGTGCATACTGATGCATCTAAGTATGCCATTGGAGAAGTGCTCACCCAATCGGGAGAATTCAAAAAAGATTATCCAATCTGATTTCCTAGTAGACAATTGATACCTGCTGAAGTCAACTATATCACTACTGAGCATGAAGCTTTGGCAATGGTATATGCGGTTCAGAAGTTTTATCATATCTACTGGGAAAAGTTTTTGCCTTCTTCACTGATCATCAAGCACTCCTATATCTCATTAACAAGACTTGCACGATCAGTTGTATTACTCAATGGATCCTATTACTACACGAATATGAGTTTAGGATCGTGGTTCGAAAGGACGTTCAACATTTTTTAGTAGACCATCTATCTCGAATCTCTAACCTACCCACCCCAGATCAAGGCGTCAACGATGATTTACCCGATGCCATCTTATTTCAAGTTGACTCTACACCCATTTGGGCCAAGGAAATCATAGAATATTTAACTTCAAGGCAGATGGATCCATCTCTAAACCTGAACAACGTGTGGTGGTCCTCAAAACCAAACCCTATACGTTAATTGCAGGCCAACTTTACAAGCAAGGGTTAGATGGAATTATTCGACATTGTCTTACTGAAGGCAAAGTACACTCTATTATATCCCTCACTCATGAAGGTTTGGAGGAGCTCACTTTTCTTCCGAAATGACTGCTAAGAAAATCCTGTTGGCAGGATTTTGGTGGCCAACCCTCTTTAAAGATACTCACACCTACACTAAGGCCTGTGATGTTTGTCAAAGAACCAAACGATTTCAAAAGACCAACTACATGCCTTTACATCCTGTCACAACTGATCAAGCTTTTCAGAAATATAAAATTGATTATGTTGGACCCATTAGTTTCGCTGCTAGACACACCCAATCTCACTATATCATAATAGCTACAGACTATTGTACTAAATGGGTTGAAGCAAGAGCTGTTCGCAATGCTGACGCTTGTTCTACCACAGAATTTTTCTATGAACATGTTATTGTTCGTTTTGGCTGTCTTCTAGAACTTATCAGCGATAGGGGTACACATTTTCTTAACTCTATCACAGCAAATCTACTTTTTAAATTTTTTGTGGTACATCGCTAAAGTTCCACGGCTGGCACGATGGAAGCGCGGATGAGCAACAACAACATATTTTTCTTTTTAATATGTTCACAAATGGGCGGAATATGCACTCGGGTATCCATTACGTAGTTGTAGATCGTTGGCAGATTCAACAAAGATTGATCATGTCTAAACGCCTGCCCATGTATCAATCACCTTGCCTTTAAGTTTGAAGGAAAACACTAGTTTAAGTTTGGCTCTCTCTCTCTCTCTCTCTCTCTCTTCCAGATTCATCCATTTCTCTCGTTCAAAATCTCCATCAGGTGAGTTTGTACACATAATTCTCTTTTCATTTTTTTGAGAGGCCCAAGTGTCATTCATGTGCTGGAGTGCTGGACTCTCAATTACCCATGAGTGCTACATGGAGCATGATGAGGATGGGAGAGAGCGAGATGATCGAGGACTTTTTCTAAATGCATGTCAAAAGAAAATAATTAGTGCCTTTCCTTCCACCCTACTCTAGCATAGCGCTAACGAAAGAGCTATAAATTATACATCAATCTTATGAGTGCATTCTGGAAGATGAATTCCACTGGAGAGACTTTTGGTGATTACCTTCCCCAAACTATTCAGTCCTAACCAAGGAAGAGAGAGAGAGAGAGAGAGAGAGAGAGAGAGAGAGAGAGAGAGAGAGAGAGAGAGAGAGAGAGAGAGAGAGAGAGAGAGAGAGAGAGAGAGAGAGAGAGAGAGAGAGAGAGAGAGAGAGAGAGAGAGAGAGAGAGAGAGAGAGAGAGAGAGAGAGAGAGAGAGAGAGAGAGAGAGAGAGAGAGAGAGAGAGAGAGAGAGATGTGTAGACTGATGAAAAAATCGGAAGCAATGGTGAAACCTCATTTGCAAAAATATGGCATACTCTTATGATATTGTAGAGATCGATCAATGAGTCTACCTGGTGATGAAGTTCTCCTCCGACTACGTAATTAGGGTAGGACCTGCGAGAAGCAAAATCCAGTGGCTGAATATGATTGATCGAATATGGCTCAACTAATGGATTAAGCTTGATATTCATGCATGAGCGCTGCTTCTCTAGCTAATTTCCGCCATGCGAGTAGTACGAGAGAGAGATGGGTGCTAGAGAGATGGAAAGGAGAGTGAAGATTAAGGAGAGTAGATGAAAAAATTGGACACTCATGATTACTAACTCTCTCTCTCCATTGATCGATCAAATGTGAATAATAATAATCATAACAGATAGGATGTGTATCTCATCTCTCCATCCAGACTCAAATCCATATATACATACATATATATATATATATACATACATATATATATATATATATATATATATATATATATATATATATATATATATATATATATATATATATATATATACATACGTATATATATATATATATATATATATATATATATATATATATATATATATATATATATGTATGTATATATATATATATATATATATATATATATATATATATAAGTCCAAGCATGATGAAGCTGGTTAATGTGCCCGGTGGACGCATTTATTTGAAATACACATCGTGGATTATTATTCTTTATTTCAAATTTTTTTTGCTATTTTTTTTCCCCCATTTCTAGTGCAATCATTTTTACATTTTTGTCGATTTTGTCATTTGGTGGATATACTCAATTCATGTAGTTGAGAGAGACATCTTCTATTTCTTAGTACCCAATGGGAAATAACCATTTCCAATATTAAAGGCATAACCTATGGTTGATCTCCTATTTTCATGTGCCAAACTTCTCAATCAAAGCTAGACAAGAATGAGATAAAGTCATTCTTAATATCTATCTTGAAAAGAACAAAAGATAAAAATAGACCATACATTTCTGACATTCTGATCCTCAACTACATGGAGACCCTTCCACTCAAGGCCTTTCCGCAACAGTCATCCAAAGTGGAACTAGTTGCCGAAGTTACCGTTGAAAAACATGATACCAAGCTATACCGAGTCAAACGACCAAACTATCCATGGGACCTCTGTGAGGGGGAAACAAATTTTCAAATCGATGACGAAATCCTCCATGATGTGCCACCACTTTCTCATCCGCACACCTCATGTCCAGCGAAGCCACAACTCGTGGCCATACCATGAAAGAAAGGATGAAGAAACCCCTTCAAATTCAACCACCTGGAGACCTTACCACTCCTAGGGAAGTTCATGAGATCGCATCCGACACCAATCCCCGAACCTCCCAAATCACCATCTAGACAGTTGAAAGGAAAGGACCCCATCGAATCCCCAGCCCATGATGTGCCTGCATATTTTAAGGGCTATACGATTGAGTATGTAAGAATCCAATTACCCCAAGCTCAATGTGAGCCAAACGATAATTCACCCTATGAAGGCCCTGCCCGAACCATCACTCTCTCCTTGAGTGAGCCACATGAAAGTAACGAACACATCGTCCACATCGGGGCTCATCTCAATCGGGAACAACGAAGAATGCTTGAAAGCTTCTGCGCAAATATCGACATGTCTTCGCGTGGTCTTATAAATACATGAAAGGAGTCTCACCCCAGGTAGCTGTGCATCATATTTCCCTTAAACCGGAGTGTGAGACCAACTGCTAGTCGTCCCTACAGATGTAATCTGATCTACAAGGCCAAAGTCAAAGAAAAACTACCATGCTTGTTAGATGCATAAATCATCTACGAAATCGAACATACTGAGTGGGTCTCCCCAATTGTCATCGTTCCTAAGAAAAATGGAAAACTCCGGATCTGTGTCAATTTTAAGAAACTTAATGTCGTCACGGAACGTGATCATTTTCCATTACCTTTCGGAGAATCCATCTTAGAAAATCTAGCAGGAGATGAGGCCTATTCCTTTTTAGATGGCTTTAGCGGATACAATATGATCCAAATTGTTGAAGAAGATCAACGTAAAATATCTTTTGCCACAAAATGGGAAACCTTCTGTTGGAAAGTCATGCCTTTTGGTCTCTGTAATGCTCCTAGCACTTTCCAACGTGTTCTACAAGCTGTCTTTTCTCAACAGATGGGCTATACCCTAGAAGTTTACTTGGATGATTTAGGTGCACATTCAGAAGAAACATGACACCTGTCTATGCTTGAGAAAATTTTTATCCAATGTCAACACCTCGACATCTCCTTGAATCCTAAAAACTGCCTAATCTGGGTAACACACAGTAATGTGTTAGGACATATCATTTCAAAAAATGGCATCACAACTGACCCCAAAAAGATCCTAATCATTCAAAATCTACCGGAACCACACATCATCCGCGAAGTGTATTCTTTCCTTGGCCACACCAACTACTATCGTTGCTTTATTTTTGACTTTGCTAATAAAGCACGCTTTATCCACAAAGTAGCTGCTGTCCCCAAATGGACTCATGAATTACATGTCGCATGGCAATCAACTCAAAGAAGCCCTTACCAATGCACCTATCCTCTAGGCTCTTGATTATTCCAAGGAATTTCATGTGCATACTGATGCATCTAAGTATGCCATTGGAGAAGTGCTCACCCAACCGGGAGAATTCAGAAAGGATTATCCAATCTGATTTCCTAGTAGACAATTGATACCTGCTGAAGTCAACTATACCACTACTGAGCATGAAGCTTTGGCAATGGTATATGCGGTTCAGAAGTTTCATCATTATCTACTGGAAAAAGTTTTTGCCTTCTTCACTAATCATCAAGCACTACTATATCTCATTAACAAGACTTGCACGATCGGTCGTATTACTCAATGGATCCTATTACTACACGAATATGAGTTTAGGATCGTGGTTTGAAAGGACGTTCAACATTTTTTAGTAGACCATCTATCTCGAATCTCTAACCTACCCACCCCAAATCAAGGCGTCAACGATGATTTACCCGATGCCATCTTATTTCAGTTGACTCTACACCCATTTGGGCCAAGGAAATCATAGAATATTTAACTTCAGGACGGATGGATCCATCTCTAAACCTGAACAACGTGTGGTGGTCCTCAAAACCAAACCCTATACGTTAATTGCAGGCCAACTTTACAAGCACGGGTTAGATGGGATTATTCGACATTGTCTTACTGAAGGAAAAGTACACTCTGTTATATCCCTCACTCATGAAGGTTTGGAGGAGCTCACTTTTCTTCCGAAATGACTGCTAAGAAAATCCTATTGGCATGATTTTGGTGGCCAACCCTCTTTAAAAATATGCACACCTACACTAAGGCCTGTGATGTTTGTCAAAGAACCAAACGATTTCAAAAGACCAACTACATGCCTTTACATCCTGTCACAACTGATTAAGCTTTCCAAAAATGTAAAATTGATTATGTTGGACCCATTAGTCCCACTGCTAGACACACCCAATCTCACTATATCGTAATAGCTACAGACTATTGTACTAAATGGGTTGAAGCAAGAGTTGTTTGCAATGCTGACGCTTGTTCTACCACAAAATTTTTCTATGAACATGTTATTGTTTGTTTTGGCTGTCTTCTAGAACTTATCAGCGATAGGGGTACACATTTTCTTAACTCTATCACACAAATCTGTGAAGAATTGAAAAAGATTATCTATGTTAGATATAGGGGTCTTATGTTTTTTACATCAAGCATCTAGGTGTAGGATGTTGATAGGAATAAATTTGGCATAGATGGCAAATTATGCATTTCCACTTGTAATGCCACTATTGAGCCAAAATAGAGTAAGAGGCTAAACACTTGCTAATTAGAGTGTAGACAAGTGTAAAGTTTTTGTTTGATGAATTCCAAGAGGTCCAATAGGATATAGAGGTGGAACCTTGTGAGGTCCAATAGGAAATTGAGGTGTGCTTGAATATAGTCCAATAGAATTAAGAGGTGCATAGATTAATGGTCCAATAGGATCGAGAGGTGACAAAATGTGGTCCAATCATAGTTAAGCATAGTGGTAGCTCGTGGACCTACTAGTATCATTGTACTCCTCATTTTGAAGTCAATTGATTTGGTGATTTCATGGATTTTGTGAGTTATTGGATTTCTAGCTTTCTCTCTCTACCCAAGATCTCTTGATGCATTTTCTCTCTCTACCCGAGGAGAGCAGCTTGTTTTTACTTAGATTATTTTTTGAATACTTCCCACATGTGTGAGTGAGATTTGGAAGTGATTGAATGCATGTAGTAGTGTGTTTTTGCCATAGGATTCAAGATTGATCTTGAATCTCAATCTAGTCTTGATCTTGGTGCATCTACACACCTTAGGAGATCACAAGTACATGTAGTGGACAGTCCACACGTGTGAAACTCAACATGGTATCAGAGCCTACCTAAGGTTACCATGCATTTTGATCCATCTAACTGAAAAGATTTTCATCAATCTTGAGCTAGAAGTTGTCAAGGCCCATTTTTCTAGCTATCTTGTTCAATCTTGGATCAAAAGAGATCAAAAGGATATTGATTGGGTCTGACCTGGTACTATACAGAATCAGGTGCTCAGACACGTGTGAGGAACATCCAATTTCAGTTTGGAAGTTCTCTCTCATGTTTGATCCATTTATCTTGCTTGATAGCTTGTTTTGAAGCTATTTTTGTCTAGTTTCTGTTGCAATCAGTTTCATTCCATTTGGTTGAGCCAATCAAAAGTTATAAGCTTTTGAAGAGGGTTAGGTAGGGCACCTAGACCTGGGTGGACACATTTGGTTTGGTCAAGAGGTTGCTTGGTTGATCCAAAATCACAGTTGTATGCTTGCCAATCTCATCTATATGTGATCTAGGCATTGTTTTGAGATCTTAGCCATTTTGTTTCATGCAATATCATTGTATTTGAGTCAAATTTGGTTTCTTAGTGTATTTCACACGTGCTAAGAGTGTTAGATCCTAACTTTGCCTATACTCCATCATTTGATGTCAAATAGATCTTGTTTTAGAGAGATTTGAGTAGCTAGTGAGAATCAATTCACAAATTATTGTAAGATCTTTCATAGGAGGAGATAGTACTCAATTATTGGATCCTATTGAAAGTGTGTAACAACATTTATTGTTCATCATTTGAGTTTTCTTCACTTCAAATGTCTTCAATGGGTTCATCCTTGTTGGAACCAAGTGAAAGATTGACCACTTCAAATTATTCAATTTGGAAAATGAGGATGGAGTCCATCTTGATCCTTCAAGACATGATGGACATAGTTCTTGGCCTTGAAGAAGAACCACAAGTTCTTCAAGAGGTTCAAAAATACAAAAAGAGAGCTAGGATGGCTCTCCACTACATTAAGATGAATGTCTCTAATGAGATATTGAGGGAGATAGGTACTTGTACAACAGCCAAAGAAGCTTGGGATTGTCTCAAGACTATCTATGAGGCTAAGAATACCTCTAGGCTTCTCACTCTTAGGAATCAAATCTTTCAAAGTAGCCAAAAGAGTGATGAGAGTGCATCTAGTTATTTTTTGAGAGTAAAGGATATTCATAGAGAGCTTGCTTGTAATGGTGATTCCATCAATCAAAATGAGCTAGTTCAAGTCATTCTCAATGGCTTGAGAAGTGAATTTGATAATCTTGTCCAATCCTATGCCATTAAGGAGGAGCTACCAAGTTTGAAGGCTCTCCAAAGTGTGCTAATTTCAGAAGAATCAAGACAAGAGTACAAGCTCTTGAGGATGGACAAGCTTTCTCTCACTCATAACGATGGCAAAGCTCTCTTTGCCAAGGATAAGCACAAAGAGAGGAGCAAGAACCAACATCAACAATCCTCAAGCAAGGACAAAACACTCATCATTTGAAGAGGCCGAGATCAAGAAATCTATGGATGCATCATCAATTATTGATTTTGAAGACAATCATGATGTGATGGGGTCGAGATTTGAAGAAGACTCTCCTCGGATTTTTTCACCAAGAAGATCCATGAGAGATAGATCCGAGCCTAAGAGGCTCTCATATGTTGACAAAGGCAAACAAGTGGATCTTGATTCCACTAATTATGTTTTTTATGTCTCTCATGAAGAGCCAAAGAATGTACAAGAGGCACTCAATACGAAGGAGTGGTATGATGCCATGAAGCAAGAGTATGATGTATTGATCACCAACAATACTTGGGAGCTTGTGGATCCTCCTTCCAACAAGCATGTGATTGGTTGCAAGTGGGTATTTCGGATCAAGTTCAATCATGATGGCACCATCAACAAGCATAAAGCAAGATTATGTGCCAAAGGATTTGCTCAAATCCATGGTCTTATTATGAGGAGACCTTTGCACCCGTTGCAAAGATGGTGACAATAAGAATTCTTATTTCTCTTGCTTGTTTTTTCAAGTGGAAGGTGTTCCAATTAGATGTATCCAATGCTTTTCTAAATGGTTATCTTGAGGAGGAGATCTATATGGAACAACCTCAAGGATTCATCAAGGATGAGTCCAAAGTGTGCTTTCTCTTCAAAAGTCTTTATGGACTCAAGCAAGCACCAAGATCATGGTATTCAAGACTTAACTCTTTTCTTATCTCACTAGGATTTACTCTTGGTGACTATGATCCTTCCATGTATCTAAAGTTTGTTGATAGCAATATTGTCATTCTTCTAATTTATGTTGATGACATTATTCTTTGTGGAAGTTGTATCAAGCTAGTTGATGAAACCAAGCTAGCACTTGGATGTGAGTTTAAAATGCAAGATATAGGAGAGATACATTACATCCTAGGCCTAGAAATTGATTTTTATGAAAATCATGTCTTTATATGCCAATCTAGATATGCTCACTCTATGTTGAAAAAATTCCATATGGAAAATTCTAAGAGCATAGATACTCCAATGGAGCAAATTGTAAAAGATCCTAATAAAGGTGATGAAAGATCCTTTGAGAACATCACACTTTTTAGGAGTCTTGTAGGCTCCTTGATTTGGCTTACCATTACTAGGCCCGATCTTAGTTTTTGTGTGCACAAATTGAGTCAATTTATGCAAGAACCTAAGATCCATCATTGGAAGATGGCCAAGAGGATTCTAAGATATGTATCTTCATCTTGTGATTATGGTCTACTCTATAAAAGTGAAGATCTATCCATTATTGGCTACTCAAATTCGGACTTTGCAAGTGACAAGATGGATCGAAAGTCTATTAGTGCATACACTATCTTTCTTGGAGGCAATCTAATATCTTGGCTTTCCAAAAAGCAAGATACTATATCTCTCTCTTCATGTGAGGCCGAGTACAAAGCACTCACTACAACTACCAAAGAAGTGCTTTGGATCAAGAGGTTATTAAAGGAACTAAAGTGCATCAAGGAGGATGATCTACCAATGATCAAGTGTGATAACATCTCGGCCCAAGCTCTTGCCAATAATCCCATATTTCATGCAAGAAGCAAGCACATAGAAGTGGCACACCATTTTGTGAGAGAAAAGCTTATTGGAGGAGAAATCTATTTGGAGCATGTCAACTCGTCCTCTTGTATTGCCGATCTACTCACCAAGCCTTTGAGCAAAAGTGCTTTCATCAAGCATAGATCTAATCTTGGAGTTATATCAAGATCCATGCTCAAATCTTCATAGATAATTTTTTAGGAGGAGTGTGAAGAATTGAAAAAGATTATCTATGTTCGATATAGGGGTCTTATAGTTTTTACATCAAGCATCTAGGTGTAGGATGTTGATAGGAATAAATTTGGCATAGATGGCAAATTATGCATTTCCACTTGTAATGCCACTATTGAGCCAAAATAGAGTAAGAGGCTAAACACTTGCTAATTAGAGTGTAGACAAGTGTAAAGTTTTTGTTTGATGAATTCCAAGAGGTCCAATAGGATATAGAGGTGGAACCTTGTGAGGTCCAATAGGAAATTGAGGTGTGCTTGAATATAGTCCAATAGAATTAAGAGGCGCATAGATTAATGGTCCAATAGGATCGAGAGGTGACAAAATGTGGTCCAATCATAGTTAAGCATAGTGGTAGATCGTGGAACTACTAGTATCATTGTACTCCTCATTTTGAAGTCAATTGATTTGGTGATTTCATGGATTTTGTGAGTTATTGGAAATCTTTCTCTCTCTACCCAAGGAGAGCAGCTTGTTTTTACTTAGATTATTTTTTGAATACTTCCCACACGTGTGAGTGAGAGTTGGAAGTGATTGAATGCATGTAATAGTGTGTTTTTGCCATAGGATTCAAGATTGATCTTGAATCTCAATCTAGTCTTGATCTTGGTGCATCTACACACCTTAGGAGATCACAAGTACATGTAGTGGACAGTCCACACGTGTGAAATTCAACAAATCTACTTTTCAAATTTTTTGTGGTACATCGCTAAACTTCCACGGCTGGCACGATGGAAGCGCGGAGGGGCGACAACGACATATTCTGCTTTTTAATATGTTCACAAATGGGCGGAATATGCACTCGGGTATCCATTACGTAGTTGTAGATCGTTGGCAGCTTCAACGAAGATTGATCATGTCTAAACGCCTGCCCATGTATCAATCACCTTGCCTTTAAGTTTGAAGGAAAACACTAGTTTAAGTTTGGCTCTCTCTCTCTCTCTCTCTCTCTCTCTCTCTCTCTCTCTCTCTCTCTCTCTCTCTCTCTCTCTCTCTCTCTCTCTCTCTCTCTCTCTCTCTCTCTCTCTCTCTCTCTCTCTCTCTCTCTCTCTCTCTCTCTCTCTCTCTCTTCCAGATTCATCCATTTCTCTCGTTCAAAATCTCCATCAGGTGAGTTTGTACACATAATCCTCTTTTCATTTTTTTGAGAGGCCCAAGTGTCATTCATGTGCTAGAGTGCTGCACTCTCAATTACCCATGAGTGCTACATGGAGCATGATGAGGATGGGAGAGAGCGAGACGATCGAGGACTTTTTCTAAATGCATGTCAAAAGAAAATAATTAGTGCCTTTCCTTCCACCCTACTCTAGCATAGCGCTGATGAAAGAGCTATAAATTATACATCAATCTTATGAGTGCATTCTGGAAGATGAATTCCACTGGAGTGACTTTTGGTGATTACCTTCCCCAAACTATTCGGTCCTAACCAAGGAAGAGAGAGAGAGAGAGAGAGAGAGAGAGAGAGAGAGAGAGAGAGAGAGAGAGAGAGAGAGAGAGAGAGAGAGAGAGAGAGAGAGAGAGAGAGAGAGAGAGAGAGAGAGAGAGAGAGAGAGAGAGAGAGAGAGAGAGAGAGAGAGAGAGAGAGAGAGAGAGAGAGAGAGAGAGAGAGAGAGAGAGAGAGAGAGAGAGAGAGAGAGAGAGAGAGAGATGTAGACTGATGAGAAAATCGGAAGCAATGGTGAAACCCCATTTGCAAAAATATGGCATACTCTTATGATATTGTAGAGATCGATCAATGAGTCTACTTGGTGATGAAGTTCTCCTCCGGCTATGTAATTAGGGTAGGACCTGCGAGAAGCAAGATCCAGTGGCTGAATTTGATTGATCGAATATGGCTCAACTTAATGGATTAAGCTTGATATTCATGCATGAGCGCTGCTTCTCCAGCTAATTTCCGCCATGCGAGTAGTATGAGAGAGAGATGGGTGCTAGAGAGATGGAAACGAGAGTGAAGATTATGGAGAGTAGATGAAAAAATTGGACACTCATGATTACTAATTCTCTCTCTCCATTGATCGATCAAATGTGAATAATAATAATCATAACAAATAGGATGTGTATCTCATCTCTCCGTCCAAACTCCAATTTTTTTTTATATATATATGTGTATATATATATATATATATATATATATATATATATATATATATATATATATATCAGACTCCGGTTAATGTGCCCAGTGGATGCATTTATTTGAAATACACACCGTGGATTATTATTCTTTATTTCAAACTTTTTTCGCTATTTTTTTTTCGCATTTCTAGTGCAATTTTTTTTACATTTTTGTCAATTTTGTCATTTGGTGGATATACTAAATTTATGTAGTTGAGAGACACATCTTCTATTATCCAATGAGAAATAGCCATTTCCAATATTAAAGGCATAACCTATGGTTGATCTCCTATTTTCATGTGCCAAACTTCTCAATCAAAGGTAAACAAGAATGAGAAAAAGACATCCTTTATATCTATCTTAAAAAGAACAAAAGATAACAAATATGATGACTAATATAATGCACTCGAAAAATGCCAAATTCTAGCCAAGACTCTGGTGACAAACTGATGAAAATAAATCATGAACGATTCATGACACTCGAATTATTTCTGTTCAAGTTGGATCAAGCAAGCTCAGTAACACAACCAAACGAAACGAGATGAATTCTAAACAAAAACGAAATGAAGCAAAACTTGCATTGACATTGATTCATGCTAGAAACACAGATCACGAAACAACACGAAACGAAACGAAGCGAAAAAGTTTGCGACAAGATCAATCACTCTGTAACGAGACGAGACGAAATATGATGAAACAAAACGAAACTTTGGTGAGCTCTATAATTGATTTACCCTTATAGCTAAGTGATCGTGAAGCGAAGCAAAGCACAAAGCGAAAGGATTCGCGAACAAGATCAGTTCGTCAGGAATTCAGATGTAATCGTTGGTCACTGCCGGCTGTATCACTCCTACAATCCTTCAGAGAGTATTCATACACTGTTGGTCTACGTTAACAATTTTGTAGCATTCAAGTGTGGAATTAAATGAGCAAGTGAATCAGACACACAAATAGCCGCAGACAAATTTACATTCAAGATCATACAATCATCTAGCTTAATAATGTGCACAAGAGCTACAAAATCATCTATTGATTTTTTTGATTCTTCAAGCACTGCATGCGATTTCACGCAGTGCGTTGGCATGAGAAAAATATTTCTCTCACGAATTCGTGTCTCACTTACTAGCGGACTTGTGGATCTATAGATCCTATGCAAAATTGTCTCGCACGCAAGCGGATGTGTATTCTGAATTTTCATCTTCATGTTTCTTGTCTTGCTTACTAGCATTAGACTTACTATATTATGCATCAAACATAAAGTATATAGTTGTGTCATGTAACTTCTAGAATAGAGCAATTAAACATCTACAACTAATCATGAATTACAAGAGTGGCAAATTAGCCACGATCTAGAATACTCCTCTTGATGCCATGATATCAGATCAAATATCTGTATCCCATGGTACTTGGTTGATCTTCTTGGCTATTGAGGAGCATGACTGATTTCATGTTTTGTCGTGTCATGTCGGCTATACGATTGAGTATGTAAGAATCCAATTACCCCAAGCTCAATGTGAGCCAAACGATAATTCACCCTATGAAGGCCCTGCCCGAACCATCACTCTCTCCTTGAGTGAGACACATGAAAGTAACGAACACATCGTCCACATCGGGGCTCATCTCAATCGGGAACAACGAAGAATGCTTGAAAGCTTGTGCGCAAATATCGACATGTCTTCGCGTGGTCTTATAAATACATGAAAGGAGTCTCACCCCAGGTAGTTGTGCATCATATTTCCCTTAAAGCGGAGTGTGAGACCAACTGCTAGCCGTCCCTACAGATGTAATCTGATCTACAAGGCCAAAATCAAAGAAAAACTACAATACTTGTTAGATGCATAAATCATCTACGAAATCAAACATACTGAAGGGGTCTCTCCAATTGTCATCGTTCCTAAGAAAAATGGAAATCTTCGGATCTGTGTCAATTTTAAGAAACTTAATGTCGTCACAAAACGTGATCATTTTCCATTACCTTTCGGAGAATCCATCTTAGAAAATCAGGCAGGAGATGAGGCCTATTCCTTTTTAGATGGCTTTAGGGGATACAATATGATCCAAATTGCTGAAGAAGATCAACGTAAACTATATTTTGCCACAAAATGGGAAACCTTCTGTTGGAAAGTCATGCCTTTTGGTCTCTGTAATGCTCCTAGCACTTTCCAACGTGTTCTACAAGCTGTCTTTTCTCAACAGATGGGCTATACCCTAGAAGTTTACTTGGATGATTTAGGTGCACATTCAGAAGAAACATGACACCTGTCTATGCTTGAGGAAATTTTTATCCAATGTCAACACCTCGACATCTCCTTGAATCCTAAAAAATGCCAAATCTAGGTAACACATGGTAATGTGTTAGGACATATCATTTCAAAAAATGGCATCACAACTGACCCCGAAAAGATCCTAATCATTCAAAATCTACCAGAACCACATATCATCCGCAAAGTGTATTCTTTCCTTGACCACACCAACTACTATCGTTGCTTTATTTTTGACTTTGCTAATAAAGCACTCTTAATCCACAAAGTAGCTGTTGTCCTCAAATGGACTGATGAATTACATGTCGCATGGCAATCAACTCAAAGAAGCCCTTACCAATGCACCTATCCTCTAGGCTCCTGATTATTCCAAGGAATTCCATGTGCATACTGATGCATCTAAGTATGCCATTGGAGAAGTGCTCACCCAACCGGAAGAATTCAAAAAAGATTATCCAATCTGATTTCCTAGTGACAATTGATACCTGCTGAAGTCAACTATACCACTACTGAGCATGAAGCTTTGGCAATGGTATATGCGGTTCAGAAGTTTCATCATTATCTACTAGGAAAAGTTTTTGCCTTCTTCACTGATCATCAAGCACTCCTATATCTCATTAACAAGACTTGCACGATCAGTTGTATTACTCAATGGATCCTATTACTACACGAATATGAGTTTATGATTGTGGTTCAAAAAGACACTCAACATTTTTTAGTAGACCATCTATCTCGAATCTCTAACCTACCCACCCCAGATCAAGGCCTCAACGATGATTTACCCGATGCCATCTTATTTCAAGTTGACTCTACACCCATTTGGGCCAAGGAAATCATAGAATATTTAACTTCAGGGTGGATGGATCCATCTCTAAACCTGAACAATGTGTGGTGGTCCTCAAAACCAAACCCTATACGTTACAAGCAAGGGTTAGATGGAATTATTCGACATTGTCTTACTGAAGGCAAAGTACACTCTGTTATATCCCTCACTCATGAAGGTTTGGAGGAGCTCACTTTTCTTCCAAAATGACTGCTAAGAAAATCCTGTTGGCAGGATTTTGGTGGCCAACCCTCTTTAAAGATACGCACACCTACACTAAGGCCTGTGATGTTTGTCAAAGAACCAAACGATTTCAAAAGACCAACTACATGCCTTTACATCCTGTCACAACTGATCAAGCTTTCCAGAAATATAAAACTGATTATGTTGGACCCATTAGTCCCGCTGCTAGACACACCCAATCTCACTATATCATAATAGCTACAGACTATTGTACTAAATGGGTTGAAGCAAGAGTTGTTCACAATGCAGACGCTTGTTCTACCACAAAATTTTTCTATGAACATGTTATTGTTCGTTTTGGCTCTCTTCTAGAACTTATCAGAGATAGGGGTACACATTTTCTTAACTCTATCACAGCAAATCTACTTTTCAAATTTTTTGTGGTACATCGCTAAAGTTCCACGGCTGGCACAATGGAAGCGTGGATGGGCAACAATGACATATTTTTCTTTTTAATATGTTCACAAATGGGCGGAATATGCACTCGGGTATCCATTACGTAGCTGTAGATCATTGGCAGCTTCAACAAAGATTGATCATGTCTAAACGCCTGCCCATGTATCAATCACCTTGCCTTTAAGTTTGAAGGAAAACACTAGTTTAAGTTTGGCTCTCTCTCTCTCTCTCTCTCTCTCTCTCTCTCTCTCTCTCTCTCTCTCTCTCTCTCTCTCTCTCTCTCTCTCTCTCTCTCTCTCTCTCTCTCTCTCTCTCTCTCTCTCTCTCTCTCTCTCTCTCTCTCTTCCAGATTCATCCATTTCTCTCGTTCAAAATCTCCATCAGGTGAGTTTGTACACATAATCCTCTTTTCATTTTTTTGAGAGGCCCAAGTGTCATTCATGTGCTGGAGTGCTGCACTCTCAATTACCCATGAGTGCTACATGGAGCATGATGAGGATGGGAGAGAGCGAGATGATCGAGGACTTTTTCTAAATGCATGTCAAAAGAAAATAATTAGTGCCTTTCCTTCCACCCTACTCTAGCATAGCGCTGATGAAAGAGCTATAAATTATACATCAATCTTATGAGTGCATTCTGGAAGATGAATTCCACTGGAGAGACTTTTGGTGATTACCTTCCCCAAACTATTCGGTCCTAACCAAGGAAGAGAGAGAGAGAGAGAGAGAGAGAGAGAGAGAGAGAGAGAGAGAGAGAGAGAGAGAGAGAGAGAGAGAGAGAGAGAGAGAGAGAGAGAGAGAGAGAGAGAGAGAGAGAGAGAGAGAGAGAGAGAGAGAGAGAGAGAGAGAGAGAGAGAGAGAGAGTGAGAGAGAGAGAGAGAGAGAGAGAGAGAGAGAGAGAGAGAGAGAGAGAGAGAGAGAGAGAGAGAGAGAGAGAGAGAGAGAGAGAGAGAGAGAGAGAGAGAGAGAGAGAGAGAGAGAGAGAGAGAGAGAGAGAGAGAGAGAGAGAGAGAGAGAGAGAGAGATGTAGACTGATGAGAAAATCGGAAGCAATGGTGAAACCCCATTTGCAAAAATATGGCATACTCTTATGATATTGTAGAGATCGATCAATGAGTCTACTTGGTGATGAAGTTCTCCTCCGGCTACGTAATTAGGTAGGACCTGCGAGAAGCAAAATCCAGTGGCTGAATTTGATTGATCGAATATGGCTCAACTAATGGATTAAGCTTGATATTCATGCATGAGCGCTGCTTCTCCAGCTAATTTCCACCATGCGAGTAGTATGAGAGAGAGATGGGTGCTAGAGAGATGGAAAGGAGAGTGAAGATTATGGAGAGTAGATGAAAAAATTGGACACTCATGATTACTAACTCTCTCTCTCCATTGATCGATCAAATGTGAATAATAATAATCATAACAAATAGGATGTGTATCTCATCTCTCCGTCCATACTCCAATGTTTTTTTTATATATATATATACATACCAGACTCCGGTTAATGTGTCCAGTGGATGCATTTATTTGAAATACACACCGTGGATTATTATTCTTTATTTCAAACTTTTTTCGCTATTTTTTTTCGCATTTCTAGTGCAATTTTTTTTACATTTTTGTCAATTTTGTCATTTGGTGGATATACTCAATTTATGTAGTTGAGATAGACATCTTCTATTTCTTAGTACCCAATGAGAAATAACCATTTCCAATATTAAAGGCATAACCTATGGTTGATCTCCTATTTTCATGTGCCAAACTTCTCAATCAAAGGTAAACAAGAATGAGATAAAGACATCCTTTATATCTATCTTAAAAAGAACAAAAGATAACAAATATGATGACTAATATAATGCACTCGAAAAATGCAAAATTCTAGCCAAGACTCTGGTGACAAACTGATGAAATTAAATCATGAACGATTCATGACACTCGAATTATTTCTGTTCAAGTTGGATCAAGCAGGCTCAGTAACACAACCAAACGAAACAAGACAAATTCTAAACAAAAATGAAATGAAGCGAAACTTGCATTGACATTGATTCATGCTAGAAGCACATATCACGAAACAACACGAAACGAAATGAAGCGAAAGAGTTCGCGACAAGATCAATCACTCTGTATCGAGATGGGATGAAACATGATGAAACAAAATGAAACTTGGGTGAGCTCTATAATTGATTTACCCTTATAGCTAAGTGATCGTGAAGCAAAGCAAAGCACAAAGCGAAAGGATTCGCGAACAAGATCAGTTCGTCAGGAATTCAGATGTGATCGTTGGTCACTGCCAGCTGTATCACTCCTACAATCCTTCAGAGAGTAGTCAGACACTGTTGGTCTACGTTAACAATTTTGTAGCATTCAAGTGTGGAATTAAATGAGAAAGTGAATCAGACACACAAATAGCCGCAGACAAATTTACATTCAAGATCATACAATCATCTAGCTTAATAATGTGCACAACAGCTACAAAATCATCTATTGATTTTTTTGATTCTTCAAGCACTACATGCAGATCCACGCAGTGCGTTGGCGTGAGAAAAATATTTCTCTCACGAATTCGTGTCTCACTTACTAGCGGACTTGTGGATCTATAAATCCTATGCAAAATTGTCTCGCACGCAAGCGGACGTGTATTCTGAATTTTTGTCTTCATGTTTCTTGTCTTGCTTACTAGCATAAGACTTACTATATTATGCATCAAACAGAAAGTATATAGTTGTGTCATGTAACTTCTAGATTAAAGCAATTAAACATCTACAACTAATCATGAATTACAAGAGTGGCAAATTAGCCACGATCTAGAATACTCTTGTTGATGCCATGATATCAGATCAGATATCTGTACCCCATGGTACTTGGTTGATCTTCTTGGCTATTGAGGAGCACGACTGATTTCATGTTTTGTCGTGTCATGTCGGCTTTTGTCAAAGGTTCAAAATTGAAAGCTAGCAAAGCTTTGGCATTGAAAACAAAATGTTTCTTCAAAATAGACCATACATTTTTGACATTCAGATCCTCAACTACATGGAGGCCCTTCCACTCAAGGCCTTTTTGCAGCATTCATCCAAAGTGGAACCAGTTGCCAAAGTTACTTTTGGATCTCTTTGGGCTTCATAAGAGGGGATTCAACTATCATCACTCCAGAGAGTTTCTTTTGATCTAGATCGATCTGACTCATCTGTTGCTTAGGTTTTGTCCTTTCCTCCTCAGCTTCCTAGATCTTTCTTTTTATTTCTTCTATCTGCTTCACCTGCTTTTGTAGGTCTTTTTGGGCTGAACAACCAATATAGGTGGTAGTTGGTCTCCACAAGACACTTGCAATGATATATCAGCTGCTTCGGTAAGACTATCAAAAACTGAAAATTTCTTAGAAGAACAGTAAACTGATGATAAACAAACAGATGGAAGGGAGGGTGGTGGTGACAACGGTAGATGGTGTGGACAATAGACATGAGAATGGATGCAGAAGTATGGCAAGAGGTTGGTTGAATAAGGAGACTAATTTTCCAATGCTTGTGTTTCCCTTTCTGAAGGATCTTCGTCGTGACTAGGCTACTTCTTCTGATCGAGTCGCTTTGAATTTCCCATCTGTCTTCTTAGCCTTGTCATTGTCGACTTTGGGTTTGTGACCTTGGCTGTGGATCTTGCTGGTGTTGTTGCTGGCAGCGTAACTGCTCCAGTGAATCCAAGCAAATCCAGTCTCTCCCCCCCAAAAAAAATTTGTTGGTGGGGATGTTGTTGCTGGTGATTGTTTATGCTCAGGATTGGAGGATCGGCGTGTGGAACACGTAGTTGAAACTCGTTGAACATGTGACTGGACTAAAGATTGAACAAATTTTAACTAAATTTGTTTCGATCTTGTTGTAGTTGACTCAAAGAATAATATGGCAATGAGGTGCAGGAATCAACTCTAACTTGTCATGGATTTCTCATAGTTTTCAAAAATTTGAAACTGTTGTACATGGTAATCTGAAGATGGATAGATGAATGAAAATGTGTTTTGAAGATGCTCTATAGAAGACTCTCGTGTAGTAGCTATTCCTCATGCAAAAATCAGTCACACAAAATAGGTGAAGAGAAACAAGGAAATATACAAACATTATAGATAGTGAGAACTATATAGCACTTGTCGAACAAAACTTGCATTCATCAACATTGATAATGTATCTTGATAGTTGCAATATTTTAGAGTAATGTGACTTACTCTGACATGCCCTTGTCAAAACAAGACAGGGTTGGTGACACTAAAATCTACCATCATTGATAGCAGATATTGTAAGATATAGCTTGAGATGCAGGTATCATTGAAGTACTATGTCTTGAGGACCTCTGTGAACAAGAGATTCAGAACCGAATTTCTATCTGGATTTTTGAATCCGAGAAATATTGTGTATTGGCACATTGAAAATCTTATTTGCATGTGGAAAGACAAATAGATTTGAGGTTGTAGAAGGGGAGAAAAACTGTCAATTCCTTGTGGAGATTGCTCTTGGTTGGACATTGTAGCAGATGACAGAATATCGGTTTTACTTTCTTTTGACAAGGACTCATTTCATATTAGTGTCTTTTTGCATTATGGAGCTGGTGTATTGGATGGTGATGTAGAAGTCTACAAGAAACTTCTCGATCGAGCAGCAGGTTTAACTGTTGGTTGCTATGGTGCTTGTGTTGTTGTCATGAAGATCCTATTGTGATTCATAGCTGACGTGACGGGTAGGTAGGATCTTAATTGGTTGTTTTGGATAGTCTTTGAAACTATGTTTTCGGATACATTCGGGACACTCAGCATGGTACTGGGTCTTAACTGGACAATCCCCCACGAAGTGGCTGGTTTCACCACAGATGAAACATCTGGTGTGCAGTGGCCCTTTTACAATGGTGTAGCCATATTGTATGGCTAGTGGTTTTGGACTTGCTGGTGGATATTCATGATAAGACAAGGCATTTCCAGATTGTGATGGGTGTTCTTCATATTGTTGAACTGTATGTGCTTGGATAGGTCGATATGAAGGACAAGCATCAACAAGATGCGTAGCCCAACAGTGTGGGCAGCATATTGTTTTTTGTCTATAAAGTAACTGTGCAGGGTTTGACTGACCAGACATACTGCTTTGGATAGACTTCAGAGTAGTTTGAAACTCATTGGTGAGTTTCTCCATTTGAAGTTGGTGTTGCTTATTAAGCAACGCCAGCTGTGATTTCCAAAGTTGATGTCCTCGATCGGGTGTCCTCGATCGGCTTTGACGCATGGTCAGGAGCACGTGGTGCTTGCCTTTTCCTAGATTCATGAATATTTGATCCTTCGTCTTCTTCCTTGATGGCATCAGACATAGCTATCTTTAGGCTCACATGTTCATCATTGGATTTAAGCTCGCATCTAATCCATCTTGGAAGGCCGACTAAGAACCAGATGATGAGCATCTGTTCAGAGGGCTGTTCTTGTACTTGACTTTTGAGACGTTTGAAACGCTCAATATAGTCCCGTACTCGTTCGTCTTTTGTCATTTTGATATTACTTAGCTTGACAAAAGGGCTTTCTATTTCGCAAAATGGCTTGAAGCATTTGATAAAGGCCTCCTTCAAGAGTGACCAGTCACGTTTATCTTCATGATCAAGGTTAAAAAACCATTCTCGTGCTCGATCGATCATGGTCATCGAGAAGAGTTGAATCATGGCGTCGGGTGATGTCTCGCCATATACATCACATGCATTCTCAAAGATTTGCAAAAATCTTTGAGGGTCCGAACTACCGTCAAACTTTGGTAGATCTAGTTTGGGTGTACGTCTCTCATGATGAGCATTGTGGGTAGCAGAGACTCCATTAAGGTTGGTTCTGGCATGGGATGTTTCAACACCATGAACATGGGTTCTGGATCGCGAGAACTTGGCTCTATCATGTTCTTGTCTTTTGAATGGATTTGTGATGGCTCGTAGGGTTGGGACCACATTCGGTAGAATCTATGATGTCTGACAGGGGACCTGATCTCGTATGGATAATCTTCTAGGATGTCAGGATCTGTATTGTCGGCCATTGGATATTGTTGTGTCTTTTTTGTGTTGGGTATGTGTTTAAGGTGTTTTTGGATTTTTTAGGGTTTTTGGTGTTTTTCGATTTTTTCTGGGTTTTTTTAGGAATTCAAGGGAAAACTCAGTATGAAAAGAGCATTCTATTGGTATGGGTGTTGTTTTTTGAAAAAAATTTGGTATTCATGCCTTTTTCTTTTTTTTTTTTTCAGTCTCGAAGGTGTTGTGAAGAAGGTGGTTCGGTCAAAATGGCAATCAGAGGTGTTGATCAAAAGTTATGGTCCCGTCGAGATGGATGTTACTTGCTCTGGTCAAGCTTTGACCTGATTGCTTCTGTTGAGAACTGATTGAATCCCTCCAGTCGAGATTTGATCGCTGCCTTTGGCTCCGGTTGAGATTTGAGCGGGCGCTTCAGCTCCAGTCGAGATCACTTCGGCTTCGGTCGAGATCTGAACGGGCACTTTGGCTTTGGTCGAGATCTGAGCCGTCACTTCGGCTTCAGTCAAGATCTGAACAGGCACTTCGGTTGAGACTTCAACGGACACTTCGGCTGAGATTCTAGCGAACACTTTGCCTGAGATTCCAATGAACGCTTCGGTCAAGATTTCAGCGAACACTTTGACAGAGATTCCAGCGAACACTTCGGCTGAGATTTCAGCGAGCGCTTCGGTCGAGATTTCAAAGAAGTGCTTCGATCGAGATTTCAAAGAAAGGCTCTAGTCAAGATTCCAAAGAGGTGCTTCGGTCGAGATTTCAAAGGAAGGCTTCGGCTGAGATGGGATGCACTGTGTCGGTTGAGATTTAACTGAGCACTCCGGTTGAGATGTGAGCGTGAGCTCCGGTTGAGATAATTTTTTTTTTTTTTGTTTTTGATGCACCTGCGTTGCGTCGGTCAAGATGGTAAGAGAGAGAGGCTCGGGTGAGATAGAAGAGAGGGTATTCGGTTGAGACGTGAGACAGGGTGCTCGGTTGAGATGGAAGAGAGGGTGTTCGGTTGAGACGTGAGACAGGGTGCTCGGCTGAGATGGTGACAAAGGGAGGTGGAGACGATGGGTAAGCTATGGGTAGAGGATGATGTAGAAGGAGCTAAGGATGTATGCAGGGCGTGGGAATGGTGTGTGCAGGTCGTTCTGAGCTATGAACGGATCTAGAGACATTTCAGATTGCGTGCATGGGTCCGATCAAAGATAGTCTTGCAGCATATGTCGTTTCATAATGTGAGTGATGCAAGTGGCAACGGGTCAAATGTTGACAGATCCCCTGCTCCATAGGACCTATTGTTTACTTTTCTGCTTCTTGCTTACAGAACCATTTCTGCCTGTTATCAGGCTTCATGGCAGTCGTTAGATAGTTTCTTGATTGATTTTACGATGCCAACCCAGGTAGAAGGAACAAAGTTTTGTTGTAGCATTTTCTTTATGTCCTGCCTGTCAGAGGACGACTCAGAGACATCACTCTTGAACGCACTTACATTCTACATGGATGCAGGCCAAGAATGCTCATTCACAAATCAGCATACAAACCAATGAACGTTCTACAGATTCTACAGCTACCTACACTTAAAACGGACTGAAATCAGAGCTTACACGACATTAACACTGAACTACCTTGCATATATTGACAAAACAAGAAACAAGAAACTAATCTACAACATGTTAGAAGTCCAAGAATCAAGAAACCAACCAGCCTACTGATTCTTGGACATCCCAAGAACATCAAGAATTGGATTGTACAGAGATATGCAAGAATCACACCACAGATCCAGCCTATTTAGTTTACTTGAATGCTGGCTCCTACATTAATCCACAAGAAAACAAGAAATCTAATCCACAACGAGGAAAGCAAGAAAACTAATCCACTCTAAATCCACAACCACACACAATATGAATGGAAGGGCATGATCATAGGGGCATCACTCAAGAAAACCATCATGATCAAGGAGCTTAGTGTAGCATCAAACTCATGGAAAATCTTCTTATTAAGCATGGAGTAGATACAATGCAAAAAGCTCCTCTTCACAAAGAGGGAGTCTCTTAAATAAGCAAGAGAGCTCCTTAGGTGGCATCCTAGTATAATTTCCACATTTCACAAATTACAAGTGGAATATTGCTCTCCACTAGAGGTCACCATCAAAAGGTGGCTCACTCCAGTTTCTTTAAGAGAGGTCTACTTGCATTTATTACATGTGCTTAGAAATACTAGTTCCCACATGGTCATTCCATCTTCCGGGATTCACCATGAGGCTTACACAGTTCTTGCATGTCTTTCCTAGCTAGTATTTCTCGGCTCTCATACTCAGCTCTCAGTCTTCATTAGTCTCGTCTTCTCAGAGACCTCCTCGATCTAAGGTGAGAGGTGCTGTTGAGTTGCTCTGTCCGAATATCTTGGGGATTCGTTAGAATCAGCCAACACACACGTGTGGAGTTCCCATGTGTGAAAGAAAGTACTTTTCATACTTGTAAATATCTATTTTGATTTTGTATCAATCAAGTTAAGTGTGAACATGATATGACTAGTTTTTAGTCAAGTTGAGTAGTCACCTAGAAATTAGTTTATCCTTGCATGTGCATGAGTAAATGCTCCCACATGGCAAGTGGACGTTCACAAGTGTGTATAGAGTTCTAAAAGATAAGAGTTGACCATTTTCCTTAGATTCTATTTTGTAGAGAATATTCCTATATTCTAGGAGACTAGCTCTTTGGATTTTAGCCATATTCTAGAAGGTCAACTTTGGATAAGTATCAAGGATGGATAAAATGGATAGATCTGAGTGATGTGGCACTCTTCACACGTGTGAAGACCTTCTGGACTGTACCAAACTCGTGGATGTACTTGATCCATAAAAGATCATCATTTTGCTAATGAGATTGATGAGACTTTTGCATTCTACACTTTTGTGAGATTTCTAGTCAATAGAATTGTGATTTTATCGAATGATTGCTATCAAGAACCAAAGTACTTGTTGTTTCAGGTGCAAGCCATACAGTGGATAGTACTCCACACGTGTGAGTTTGCTCTCACTAGTTTATGAAGTTTTGATCCATTGCTCTTGCTTAAATCTAAGTGTAGTGAATCTAGATCAAGATCTAAAGTGTAGAACTTGATAGATACATTGATTAAGCAACCAATAGCTCTCTATGATTGTTAAGTACAATCATTAATGTCCTTTAAACTAAAATTTTATCATGGTATCAGAGCTAAGTAAGAGAGTGATCATTTGATTCATAAAACTTGCAAAGATCATTGGCAAAATTTGTTTTTGGTCAATACTAGTGAGGGCAAGTTCATCTAGAGTGATAGCTTGTTTCTATTTGGATCAAATCGACTTGGAGGCTGTGTATGTACTTTTCACACGTGTGAAGCCGTACAAAAACTTTCATTTCAAGTTACTTTGTGTTTTTTGGTCCTATAATCTCAATTCTAGTTCATTTTTAGTGCTTTTTGAAGCATAGTATTGATCTAGATTCAATCTAGCTAATGCCTATGACCAAATAGAGTTTGGATCATTGAAGCATTTCTTTTTGGAGTTTAAGATCAGATCTAAGAGGCTAATTTGTTCATATCCTTAGTTGAAGTGAAACCTCTAAGAAAAGTGTAAAGCAAAAATTTTTGTGAGAGTGAAAGCTAGGAATTTTTGTCAAGATCTAATTGTGTATCATTCAAGCTTGTGTGCTAGTTTGATAAAGACAAGGCTATAGGCAATCTTGTGAGCTTTAGGCCTTTCATAGATCTTTAAAGTTCAAAAATCTTTGTGATTTTAGAAGAGCATTCATTCTACAATGTCATCCATGGGTGGTTATTTGTTGGAATCAAGTGAGAGACTCACTTCCACAAATTATTCCATTTGGAAAGTGATGGAATCACTCCTAGTGATCCATGACCTCTTTGACATAGTTCTAGGAGTTGACGAAGAGCGGAGGTGTCTTCTTGTGCCTCATCAAAAGAGGCTTGGGATTTATTAAAGAGTATCTATGAATCCAATAACACTTCAAGAATACTCATGCTAAGGAATCAAGTCTTTCAAAGCATGAAAGGAAGTAGAGAGAGTGGACAAGAGTATGTCCTTAGGATCAAATCTCTTAACAAGGAATTGAGTGCTATAGGAGAAAAGATCCAAGATCAAGAGCTAGTACAAATCATATTGAATGGCCTAGGTGATGAGTTCACCAACTTGGTCCAATCATTTGCTATCAAGACACTCTTCCATCCATTAAAAAGTTGCATAATGTTCCTGTGGCCGAGGAGAGTAGACTCCTACACCTCAAGACAAGAATGGAAGGAATGTCACTTAATGGAGGAGAGGAGCAAGAAAACTTTACATCCAAAGGCAAGAAGAAACAACATCTATTCAAGAAAAATCAAGGAAAGGAGGCCGAGATGAAGAATGGAGGTTCAATTTCCAAAGGCAAAGTAAGGAAGAAGTTCAAGTGTCAAGTGTTTCTTTTGTGGGAAGAAAGGACACTTTGCCTCAGAATGTTACTTGAAGAAGAATCAACAAGCAAATGGAGATCAAGGGAACATTGCTCAAGAGGAAGAAGATGAGGATGGATTCAACACATCCTTAATGGTTGCATCTACATCAACTTCAAGTCAAGACACATGGTGGATAGATAGTGGGGCTACTCTTCTCTCTTGTAATGACTCTAAGAAGTCAATATACACTACTAGTGATGAAGAATGCAAGATAGATGGTATAGGATCTATTCCTCTTTGCTTAGGCACATTTGAAAGGATAGATCTAGATAATGTTTTGTATGTTCCTACCATTTCAAGAAACTTGCTTAGTGTAGGACAATGAATGAACAATGGACTAGATGTACATTTCAAGAATGGAGTTTGTTCCATCTTGAAAAATGATAAGTGCATAGCTAGTGGCATTAAGCAAGGTAGACTTTTCAAGTTAGATGCTAATGTTGCAAATGAAAGTGTGAACTTGGCTAGGGAGGAGCTATCTCAAGTAGAGCTTTAGCATAAGATATTAGGCCATCCTAATCTTCAATCCATGGAGTCAAAGGCAAGCAAGGAACTAGCTCTCGGCCTACCAAAAGCTTTCAAAAAGTGTGGAAAGATGTGTGAGGCATGTGGCCTTGCAAAGTCACACAAATCTTCTTACAAGAGATCTTCATCAAGATCTCCCTCTCCCTTGGATCTCATACATCCTGATGTACATAGTTTTTCACATGCAAGTAATGGAAGTGCCTTGATTTATGTAACTTTTATAAATGATTGTACTAGATTCACATGGATTGAGTTACTATCAAAGAAAAGTCTTGTATATGAAGCTTTCATTAAGTTCAAGTCTGTAGTTGAGAAGCAACTTAGTACTTCCATAAAGGCACTAAGATGTGATAACGGAGGAGAGTACACCTCCAATAAAATGAAAGACTTTTGTGAGATCAATAGCATTAAATTGCAATACACTTGTTCCTACACCCCCCCAACAAAATGGGGTGTCCGAGAGGAAAAATATGAGTCTATGTGAATGTGCAAAGTCTCTAAGACTTGATGCATCACTTCCCATCTCATTTTGGGGAAAAGCTATAACTTGTGCCAATTACTTGTGTAATAGACTTCCTAGTAGTGCCATTGATGAGATCTCACCTTATCAAGCTTTGTTTGGTAAGAAACCCAATGTAAAAGATTTTAAAATCTTTGGATGTATTTGTTATGTCCACATCCCTTTAGAGACAAGAAGGAAGGAAGATGATACCTCCTTCAAAGGGATTTTTGTTGGCTATGGAGAAAATAGCAAGGGCTATAGGATATACGATCCTATATCCAAAAAAGTAAAGGTAAGCAAGGATGTACTTTTTGATGAGTCACAATTTTCTAAAAGCTTGTCTAATGGATCTAACCCATTGTGCATTGAAGATCTTGACAAACCTGAGGAGGATCTTGACAAATCCGAGGATGGAGACAAAGATCCTAGTCAAAGGGGGCCGAGAAGATTAACAAGAAACAAGGCCGAGCCCTCAAGGCTCACCTATTTGTACAAGGGAAAGCAAAAGGAAGACTCTATATCTTCTACCTCTTACTCCTTCTTAGCTACATTTATTGAAGAACCGTCATTTTTTTAAGAAGCATATAGATCGAAAGTTTGGAGAGATGCAATGCAAGTAGAGTATGATGCATTAGAAGAAAATCATACTTGGAATCTTGTAAATCTTCCAAGAGGGAGGAAGCCACCTGCATGTAAGTGGATTTATAGAATAAAGTACAATCAAGATGGATCTATTAGTAAGTACAAGGCTAGGCTTGTTTCTAAAAGATTTCTTCAAGTAAAAGGATTGGATTATGAAGAAACATTTGCGCCTGTAGCTAAGCTTGTAGCTATTAGATTAATCATTTGCATTGCTACTTTGTTCAAGTGGGATCTCTACCAAATGGATGTGACAAATGCTTTCTTGAATGGCTTCTTAGAAGAGGAAATCTACATGATGCAACCCGAGGGCTTCATCAAGGTTGGTGAGGAGCAAAAAGTGTGCTACTTAGGGAAGAGCCTATATGGCTTGAAGCAAGCACCTAGAGCTTGGTACTCTAGGTTGCATGATTTTCTCTATTCCCTTGGCTTTGTACTAAGTGCTTATGAACCTTCTGTGTATTTCAAATGTAATGAAGAAAATATTATCATTTTGGTGTTTTATGTTCATGACATCATTATGACAGGAAATGATGATGAAGGCATAAGCAAAGTAAAAGCTGATTTATCTAGTGAGTTCAAGATGGTAGATCTAGGCTTCCTAAAGTTTATACTTGGGATAAGAGTGTCTAGAAGTAGCAATTGTACTTTCATAAGTCAATCAAAGTATGCTACTTCCATTCTTGAAAAGTTTGGTATGAAAGATTGTAAGGGGATTGACACCCCTATGGAGCATGTTGTGAAAGCAACTAATGAAGGTGATGAAGCATCCTTTGAGGACATCACCCTCTTTAGAAAGCTTATAGGCTTCCTAATCTATTTAACCATCACTAGACTAACTTAAGTTTTTGTGTAAGCAAGTTGAGTCAAAGTATGCAAGCTCCTTTAGTGCATCATTGGAAAAGTGCCAAGAGAGTGCTTAGATATGTTTCTAGTACTATATCTTTTGGCATATCTAACTTGCACTTGAGAGCCTACTCGGATTCAGATTTTTCAAGTGACAAGATGGATAGAAAGTCCATTAGTGCATTTGCAACATCCCTTTGTGGAGGAGTAATATCTTGGCTTTCCAAAAAGCAAGATACTATCTCACTATCTTCTTGTGAAGTCGAGCACAAGGCATTGACTTCAACAACCAAAGAGCTCCCATGGCTAAGAAGACTCTTGATGGAGCTACATGTGCTAAAGGTTGAGGAGATCCCTTACATATATTGTGACAATCAAGCTTCTCAACAAATTGCTTCCAATCCTATCTTCCATGCTAGAACAAAGCGTATTGAGATAGCTCACCACTTTGTGAGGGAGAAGGTACAATCCAAGGAGGTGCAACTACATCATGTACCATCATCCGAAAGCATAGCTAATATCTTAACCAAGCCATTTTCCAAAGATCCATTTTTCAAGTTAAGATATGCTCTTGGAATTCTAGATAGATGTACATTAGATTTGCCAAGTTAGAAGTGAGGAGGAGTGTTGAAAATTGTCACTTCTCACTTGTCATTTTTTATTGTAAATAAAGATCAATGATGAGTAGAATAATGTTCATGATCTGATTTCACACATGTGGAGCCTATTCCCACATGTGAAAGAAAGTACTTTTCATACTTAAAAATATCTATTTTGATTTTGTATCAATCAAGTTAAGTGTGAACATGATATGACTAGTTTTTAGTCAAGTTGACTAGTCACCTAGAAATTACCTTACCCTTGCATGTGCATGAGTAAATGCTCCCACATGGCAAGTGGATGTTCATACGTGTGTATAGAGTTCTAGAAGATAAGAGTTGACTATTTTTCTTAGATCCTATTTTGTAAAGAATATTCCTATATTCTAGGAGACTAGCTCTTTGAATTTTAGCCATATTCTAGAAGGTCAACTTTGGATAAGGATCAAGGATGGATCAAATGGATAGATCTGAGTGATGTGGCACTCTTCACACATGTGAAGACCTGCTGGATTATACCAGACTTGTGGATGTACTTGATCCATAAAAGGATCATCATTTTGCTAATGAGATTGATGAGACTTTTGCATTCTACACTTTTGTGAGATTTCTAGTCATCAGAATTGTGATTTTATTGAATGATTGCTATCAAGAACCAAAGTACTTGTTGTTTCAGGTGCAGGCCATACAATGGACAGTACTCCACATGTGTGAGGCCTCTATCACTAGTTTATGAAGTTTTGATCCATTGCTCTTGCTTAAATCTAAGTGTAGTGAATCTAGATCAACATCTATTGTATAGCTATATCAGCTTCTCTTCTATCTCACTCTCTCCTTCTCTGCGCTACATTTGCACAAACTTATATTCTATCTTTACATCTTCTTCTAAGCTTTTCTTGTAAAACTAATAGTCGTGTTTTAGCACCTGATTAGTTACGATTATTTGATTCTATTGTACTTGCGGATTGCACTTGCGGCCGCCTTTGCAAGATCTGATTCGTCCCACATGGAGGTATCCAGGGATGAAGGAAAGTAAAGTTCATTTTCCAACAGGGGGTAGTGGTGGAAGGGGATTGGTGTTAGTAGGTAATGATACTGGAATGGTGGAAGTGATCTGGGTGGACGGGATCATGCTTACTGAACCGTAATTGTAAACTCATCTGAGTATGTGGAATAGGCCGCTTGGACCAAACTCTCACTCTGCTGATCAGTGAAGCGGCTGAGATCAAAACCGATGTTTGTTAAAAGATCTTTAGCCAATATCAATATATCGGAGTAGTTCTTGATATGGATCTGTGATAAATCGTCCGAAAAGGGTTTGGGGACCTTCCGGCGATGCAGTGAGAGTGATGAGTCTTTGGAAGTCATGATGGCAATAATTCTGGAGAGGTTGAAAATTCTGAAAATTTTCAGCATGAACTCTCTTGCAAAAATCTAGAATGAACTCGTGGAGGGAATGGGTGAGGCCTATATATAGACTTTTTTGAGCATGAATTCGTAACTTCACCCAATTATCGTCCTCAGTGTCCACAATTTCTCAGTGAGGTTTGCGTATTTTGAGGCACTATTCTGAGGGTCGGTCAGTTCCTGTTAGTGATTCTTTTGTACAAAAATGAGTGAAAATGGCTGATTTGTTGGAATTGATTATGATGGTGAAGATGGCAGGTGAAGAATGCTTGATGAGGGCTTTGTCAAATATTGCTGAGCATGGATGAGGCATACCATCTGATAAAGAATTCATGGCATTTTATGATAAAGAATTCATGGCATTTTAATCCCAGATGGGCTTCCCTCGTGCATTTCACTAATGATTCTTCTTCAGTAGGTGGTCATAATATTGATCATCCTGATCTGGAATGTGTGAGTGTTTAAATGTCCTTGCATTAGACTGTTCTTAACTGTTGAATGTATTTTTTTTTAACTTATTTTTTTTATTGCAGGATGCTCTCATAATTGATGACTTTGTTGCGAGACGAGGTGGTTACAGACAACATGCATCCTCGTTCCAGAGGGATAGTGGACCTGGTCACTATCTTAGGCATTTTCTAAAAAATGAGATCTATATTGCTCATTCAAAACTGAGCCTAGTTGGGGAGCCTCTGATAATGGTAGTTAAAGCTTTATCATTTTATCTAGGAGGACGTAAATTATTAAGACGAATAAGATCATTTTCGTCAAAAGATCTTGTTTTGAACATTCTAGGTTTTACTGAAGGGAATGTTACTTTAAGGAGCTCCCATTATTCATTGTACTCTACTTATATGGAACTTAGTGGAAATAAGGATAATCCACATCTATTAGATGCATACATATCTTCATGACAATACAGCCATAGAAGCTGACACAAAAGCTGATGATGAATAGTGAACACTTTGTATTTTGTAGTAATACAATCAATACATTTACATTGAGTATTTCTCCTCTCTCTTGTTCCATGAATTTGCAAGCAATTTTGAACATGTCATGATTTGATGACAATGATGACTGAGTATTGTGTGGACTTTGTTATATGTCGAATCTGAACTTTGTGGTAGAACCACAGAAACAATTGACATATGTAGTTTCGTTTTTCATTGGTTCCTCCATGTTGTGTATTTCGATGAAATGTTGCCCGTGCTTGCCAATGTGACTTCTCCATCCCGTGATGGCCAAACACTCAGGCTTCCATATGTGTTTGCAAAAAATGTTGTATGATCTCTAAGTATGTGCTACAAATGTCAAAACCATAATGTCAATCTTATGTTTGGATCTAAATATATATGGAAAATTAAAAGCATCTTGAAGAATTTATACTGACCATGAAATGAGTGATGTGATCTTCTCCCCATGCTTTTGATACTGCATCAACAAACTTGACACAAGTCCTTTGAACAACTTTCTTATCAATATTCGAGAATTTAACTTTTCTTAGAATAGCAATCATACTATCAAGCTTCTTCCATACATCAACTTTTAGTACTCTAGTTTTGCCGCTCTTCTCGAAGTCCCGAGTGGCGGCAATGATATCTGTCTAGACTAAGTGCTGAATATTAGAAGCCTTACCAGTATGATTTGATAGGAATCGACATGCTTTTGCTCCCCCTATGCTTGGCTTAGTTGGCATATTTCCAGTCTTTCTTGAAAGCTTTTCATCTTTTTGAATTTTGACGTCTCTTATGAAGTCCTGCATTTGAGGACACATCTTCTAATTGAGAGATAGCTTCCTTTGCGGATGATGCTGGCTTACTATTCCAAGCAAAATCTATATGAAGATAAATGATCTTTTCTAGTAATCTAACTTCTGCATGAAGAGTGCAAACATGCACATTTCTCAAGGGGATAGGTAGCACAAGCTTCCAATTTGGATCTGCATATTCTCTAGTAATTCATGTACTTCTAGTAACATCTTTTGCCATTTTCATGCAGTACAAACAAGGGTGTTTAGATGTAGCACCGTGAGAGACATTATACATGCATTTCAATGTTCGCAAATCACCTGCTAAGTGCTATTCAACATTCAAGTCTCCAACTCTAGGAACATTGAGAAGTCCTCCATCCATATGGTCCTTGATGATCCCAGGATAAGATGTCCTTGAGAATATCCATGATAATATATCATGATCCTCCTTCAGCACCTGTCCAAAGAATTAATCAAACTTTAGTATACAAAGAATTAATACTATTCAATGAATGTAATGTTATAATAAGGCTAGTTATCCGAAACACTACCAACCACCATATATCATTTTCTGATTGGACACTGAATTTGAAATCTTCTTGGTCCTCTGTTTGTGATAGTGCACCATTCATGAGAGTTATACTAACCCTCTCCATCTTTTGCCCTTTACAATTTCTGACTCATCTAACTTAGGTACTATGATTGTTTCTTCGTTCACTTTTTCAAAGGTTATATCATAGAATGTGACAATGTATCTCAACAAGTAATTTAGATCAACAAATAAGTTGTTTGATGAATTATAGGATATTGATCTTCCATCAGTTTCATACACCTCCTCAATTTACCAAAATATGACTAAACTTGTTGAAATCTCTCACACTCCCTCTTCAACTAGTTTTGGCATAGTTTTAACCATACTACTTTGATCCAACTTTAGAATGATTTCCATCCTAAGTATAAATCTCCTTTCTAAGATTCTAAAGTAGTTTCCATAATTGATATAGAGAATAGTGTCCAGATTAGATGCTTCACTATTTCTTACATCAATTTTACACATCAAGATATAACTAGAACATGAAGAACCAAATAGAATGTGAATGAAATGATTTCTCCATGTTTCAAACTTTGAACTCTCTGGAAAATTACAGCAACCAGACAATAAATATGAGTGATGTGTTGAAAATTGTCACTTCTCACTTGACATTGGTTCATGTAAATATTGATCAAACATTAGAATATGTTGATGATATGATTTCACACGTGTGGAGCATGTTCCCATGTGTGAAAGGATGTACTTTTCATGTTTGTATATATCCAAATTGATTTTGTATCATTCTAGTTAGTGTGAACATGAAATGACTAGTTTTTAGTCAAGTTGACTAGTCACCTACAAATTAGCTTTTCCTTGCATGTGCATGAGTAAATGCTCCCACATGGCAAGTGGATGTTCACATGTGTGTATAGAGTACTAGAAGATAAGAGTTGACCATTTTCCTTAGATCCTATTTTGTAGGGAATATTCCTATATTCTAGGAGACTAGCTTTTTGGATTTTAGTCATATTCTAGAAGGTCAACTATTGGATAAGGATCAAGGATGGATCAAATGGATAGATATGAGTGATGTGGCACTCTTCACACGTGTGAAGGCCTGCTGGACTGTACCAGACTCATGGATGTACTTGATCCATAAAAGGATCATCATTTTGCTAAGAAAATTGATGAGACTTTTGCACTCTACACTTTTGTGAGATTTCTAGTCATTTGTCTTGTGATTTTTATGCATGATTGCTATCTAGTATCATTGTACTTGTTGTTTCAGGTGCAGGCCGTACAGTGGACAGTACTCCACACGTGTGAAGCCGCTCTCACTAAAAAATGATGTGTTGATCCATTGCTCTTGCTTAAATCCAAGTGTAGTGAATCTAGATCAAGATCTAATGTGTAGAACTTGATAGATTCATTGATTAAGCAACCAATAACTCTCTATGATTGTAAAGTACAATCATTATTGTCCTAAAAACTGTAAAATTTATCATGGTATCAGAGCTAAGTAAGAGAGTGATCATTGAATCATAAATCTTGTAAAGATCATTGGCAAAATTTGTTTTTTGGCCAATACTAGTGAGGGCGAGTTCTTCTAGAGTGATAGCTTGTAATCATTTGGATCAAAACGACTTGGAGGCTGTGTATGTACTTTTCACACGTGTGAAACCGTACAGCAACTTTCAATTCAAGTTACTTTGTGTTTTTTGGTCCCAAAATCACAATACTAGTTCATTTTTGGTGCTTTTTGAAGCATAGTATTGATCTAGATTCATTCTAACTAATGCCTATGACCAAATAGTGTTTTGGATCATTGAAGCATTTCTTTTTAGAGTCTAAGATCAGATCTAAGAGGCTGATTTGTTCAGATCCTTAGTTGAAGTGAAATCTCTAAGAAAAGTGTAAAGCAATTTTTTTTGTGAGAGTGAAAGCTAGAAATTTTTGGTAAGATCTTTGAGTATCATTCAAGCTTGTGTGTTAGTTTGATAGAGACAAGCCTATAGGCATTCTAGTAAGCTTTAGGCCACTTCATAGATCTTTTAAAATTCAAAAATCTTTGTGATTTTTAAAAGAGCATTCATTCTAAAATGTCATCCATGGGTGGATATTTGATGGAATCAAGTGAGAGACTCACTTCCACAAATTATTCCATTTGGAAAGTGAGAATGGAATCACTCCTAGTGATCCATGATCTATATGACATAGTTCAAGGAGTAGAGGAAGAGCCTCAAACTCCCCAAGAACAAGCCAAATACAAGAAGAGAGCAAGATTAGCTCTACATTGCATAAAGTTAAATGTATGCAATGACCTCTTGAAAGAGGTGTCTTCTTGTACCTCATCCAAAGAGGCTTGGGATTCATTAAAGAGCATTTATGAATCCAACAATACTTCAAGAATCCTCATGCTAAGAAATCAAGTTTTCCAAAGCATGAAAGGAAGTGGAGAGAGTGGACAAGAGTATGTTCTTAGGATCAAATCTCTTAACAAGGAGTTAAGTGCAATAGGAGAGAAGATCCAAGATCAAGAACTAGTACAAATCATTTTGAATGGTCTAAGTGATGAGTTTACCAACTTAGTCCAATCATTTGCCATTCAAGACTCTCTTCCATCCATTGAAAAGTTGCACAATGTTCTTGTGGCCGAGGAGAGTAGGCTTCTACACCTCAAGACAAGAATGGATAGCATGTCACTTAATGGAGGAGAGGAGAAAGCTAACTTTACATCTAAAGGCAAGAAAAAGCAAAATCCATCCAAGAAAAATCAAGGCAAGGAGGCCGAGATGAAGAATGGAGGATCTACCTCCAAAGGCAAAGTGAAGAACAAGGCAAAACTAAAGTGTTTCTTTTGTGGAAAGAAAGGACACTTTGCCTCAGAATGCTACTTGAAGAAGAATCAACAAGCCAAAGGAGATCAAGGGAACATTGCTCAAGAGGAAGAATATGAGGATGGATTCAACACATCCTTAATGGTTGCATCTACACCAACTTCAAGTCAAGACACATGGTGGATAGATAGTGGGGCTAGTTCCCACATGTCCTTTAACAAGCATTATTTTTCTACTCTTCTATCTTGTAATGACTCTAAGAAGTCAATATACACTGCTAGTGATCAAGCATGCAAGATAGATGGCATAGGATCTATACCTCTTTGTTTAGGCACATCTAAAAGGATAGATCTAGATAATGTTTTGTATGTTCCTACCATTTCAAGAAACTTGCTTAGTGTAGGACAATTAATGGACAATGGACTAGATGTACATTTCAAGAATGGAGTTTGTTCCATCTTGAAAAATGATAAGTGCATAGCTAGTGGCATTAAGCAAGGGAGACTTTTCAAGTTGGATGCTAATGTTGCAAGTGAAAGTGTGAACTTGGCTAGGGAGGAGCTAACTCAAGTGGAGCTTTGGCATAAGAGATTAGGCCATCCTAATCTTCAATCTATGGAGTCAATGGCAAGCAAGGAACTAGCTCTCGGCCTACCAAGAGCTTTCAAGAAGTGTGGAAAAATGTGTGAGGCATGTGGCCTTGCAAAGTCACACAAATCTTCTTACAAGAAATCTTCATCAAGATCTCTCTCTCCCTTGGATCTCATACATTCTGATGTACATAGTTTTTCACATGCAAGTAATGGAGGTGCCTTGATGTATGTAACTTTTATAGATGATTGTACTAGATTCACATGGATTGAGTTACTATCAAAGAAAAATCTTGTTTATGAAGCTTTCATTAAGTTCAAGTCTCTAGTAGAGAAACAACTTAGTACTTCTATCAAAGCACTAAGATGTGATAATGGAGGAGAGTACACCTCCAATAAAATGAAAGACTTTTGTGAGATCAATGGTATTAAGTTACAATACACTTGTTCCTACACCCCTCAACAAAATGGGGTGGCCGAGAGGAAAAATAGGAGTCTATGTGAGTGTGCAAAGTCCTTGAGGCTTGATGCATCACTTCCCATCTCATTTTGGGGAGAAGCCATAACATGTGCTAATTATTTATGTAATAGACTTCCTAGTAGTGCTATAGATGGGATCTCACCTTATCAAGCCTTGTTTGATAAGAAACCCAATGTAAAATATTTTAAGATCTTTGGATGTACTTGTTATGTACACATTCCTTTGGAGACTAGAAGGAAAGAAGATGCTACCTCCTTCAAAGGAATCTTTGTTGGCTATGGAGAAAATAGCAAGGGATATAGGATATATGATCCTACATCCAAGAAAGTAAAGGTAAGCAAGGATGTACTTTTTGATGAGTCACAATTTGCTAAGAGCTTGTCAAATGGATCTAACCCATTGTGCATTGAAGATCTTGACAAATCCGAGGAGGATCTTGACAAACCCGAGGAGGATCATGACAAACCCGAGGATGGAGATTTGGATCCAAGTCAAAAGGGGCCAAGAAGATCATCAAGGAGCAAGGCCGAGCCCTCAAGGCTTACCTATGTGGACAAGGGAAAGCAAAAGGAAGGCTCTACATCTTCTACCTCTTACTCTTTTTTAGCTACATTGATTGAAGAACCATCATCTTTTGAAGAAGCATGTAAATCTAAAGTTTGGAGAGATGCAATGCAAGTAGAGTATGATGCATTAGAAGAAAATCATACTTGGAATCTTGTAAATCTTCCAAGAGGAAAGAAACCACTTGCATGTAAGTGGATTTATAGAATTAAGTACAATCAAGATGGATCTATTAGTAAATACAAAGCTAGGCTTGTTGCTAAGGGATTTCTTCAAATAAAAGGATTGGATTATGAAGAAACATTTGCACCTGTAGCTAAGCTTGTAACTATTAGATTAATCATTTGCATTGCTACTTTGTTCAAATGGGATCTCTACCAAATGGATGTGACAAATGCCTTCTTGAATGGCTTCTTAGAAGAGGAAATCTACATGATGCAACCCGAGGGCTTCATCAAGATTGGTGAGGAGCAAAAGGTGTGCTACTTAAGGAAGAGCCTATATGGCTTGAAGCAAGCACCTAGAGCTTGGTACTCTAGGTTGCATGATTTTCTCTATTCCCTTGGCTTTGTACTAAGTGCTTATGAACCTTCTTTATATTTCAAATGTAATGAAGGAAAGATCATCATTTTGGTTCTTTATGTTGATGACATCATTATGACAGGAAATGATGATGATGGCATAGGCAAAGTAAAAGTTGACTTATCTAGTGAGTTCAAGATGGTAGATCTAGGCTTCCTAAAGTTTATACTTGGGATAGAAGTGTCTAGAAGTAGCAATTGTACTTTCATAAGTCAATCTAAGTATGCTACTTCCATTCTTGAAAGATTTGGTATGAAAGATTGTAAGGGGATTGACACCCCTATGGAGCATGTTGTGAAAGCAACTAATGAAGGTGATGAAGCATCCTTTGAGGACATCACTCTCTTTAGGAAGCTTATAGGCTCTCTAATCTATTTAACCATCACTAGACCTGACTTAAGTTTTTGTGTAAGCAAGTTGAGTCAAAGTATGCAGGCTCCTTTAATTCATCATTGGAAAAGTGCCAAGAGAGTACTTAGATATGTTTCTAGTACTAGATTTTTTGGTATACTTTATGAAGGATCTAACTTGCACTTGAGAGCCTACTCGGATTCAGATTTTGCAGGTGACAAGATGGATAGGAAGTCCATTAGTGCATTTGCAACATTTCTTTGTGGAGGAGTGATATCTTGGCTTTCCAAAAAGCAAGATACAATCTCACTATCTTCTTGTGAAGCCGAGTACAAGGCATTGACTTCAACAACCAAAGAGCTCTTATGGCTAAGAAGACTCTTGATGGAACTACATGTGCTAGAGGCCGAGGAGATCCCTTACATATTTTGTGACAATCAAGCTTCTCAACAAATTGCTTCAAATCCTATCTTCCATGCTAGAACAAAGCATATTGAGATAGCTCACCACTTTGTGAGGGAGAAGGTACAATCCAAGGAAGTGCAACTACATCATGTACCATCATCCGAATGCATAGCTGATATCTTAACCAAACCATTGTCCAAAGATCCATTTTTTAAGTTAAGATATGCTCTTGGAATTGTAGATAGATGTACACTAGATTTGCCAAGTTAGAAGTGAGGAGGAGTGTTGAAAATTGTCACTTCTCACTTGACATTGGTTCATGTAAATATTGATCAAACATTAGAATATGTTGATGATATGATTTCACACGTGTGGAGCATGTTCCCATGTGTGAAAGGATGTACTTTTCATGTTTGTATATATCCAAATTGATTTTGTATCATTCTAGTTAGTGTGAACATGAAATGACTAGTTTTTAGTCAAGTTGACTAGTCACCTACAAATTAGCTTTTCCTTGCATGTGCATGAGTAAATGCTCCCACATGGCAAGTGGATGTTCACATGTGTGTATAGAGTACTAGAAGATAAGAGTTGACCATTTTCCTTAGATCCTATTTTGTAGGGAATATTCCTATATTCTAGGAGACTAGCTTTTTGGATTTTAGTCATATTCTAGAAGGTCAACTATTGGATAAGGATCAAGGATGGATCAAATGGATAGATATGAGTGATGTGGCACTCTTCACACGTGTGAAGGCCTGCTGGACTGTACCAGACTCATGGATGTACTTGATCCATAAAAGGATCATCATTTTGCTAAGAAAATTGATGAGACTTTTGCACTCTACACTTTTGTGAGATTTCTAGTCATTTGTCTTGTGATTTTTATGCATGATTGCTATCTAGTATCATTGTACTTGTTGTTTCAGGTGCAGGCCGTACAGTGGACAGTACTCCACACGTGTGAAGCCGCTCTCACTAAAAAATGATGTGTTGATCCATTGCTCTTGCTTAAATCCAAGTGTAGTGAATCTAGATCAAGATCTAATGTGTAGAACTTGATAGATTCATTGATTAAGCAACCAATAACTCTCTATGATTGTAAAGTACAATCATTATTGTCCTAAAAACTGTAAAATTTATCATGATGACCATTTTCTTGCCTGTCTCCTCCAACTTTGTCCATTCTTGATATGTCTCCACCAAAAAACTCCATGAATGAGCCTCCATCTCCATCTTGCCACAGGAAACCATCAAACCTTGGAGATTCATGAGTAGGTGAGTACATCAATGATGAAAATCCAGCACCACATGACTTCGTAAACCAAGTATGTTGCACTAGTCCATCTTCAAGATCTACTTGACACAAGAAAATGACCATGAATTCGCCAAAAATTGACAATCTCCAAGTATTGGCACCAATTAGCTCAACACTTGAGAACTTAGGCATGGACGAGTGACATAATGAAACTCCAATAGCTTCATTTCCAACTAAAAAACCAGCCAAGAATGCTAGTACAACTCCAACAATAAATTATTGCAAGACAATGTACCTAGTTTGTCCATATCTTGACAATTTGCACACATTCACATGAAATAGCTCAAACATGAGATAGAACAAGTATAGTAAACTTGAAGAACACTTCCTTGCTGCTCCTTTGACCTTACTTGAGTTTAAAGACTCCTACAAAAATAGATCCAAAACATCTTTGCCAAATAACCTTCCTTTGACTAGCTCCAAATTGCAACTTTCCCTTTTGTGTTGTTGAAGCCCTTTGAGACCAACCTCTTGATCTTCCTCTTGAACATTAAAGTCAGTGAACAAAATTTGTTTTCCAGATCCATTACTTGATTTTCTAGCATGAAAACCATGAGAACCAATATCCACTTGCATAACATCATCTACACAAGAAGATTCTCCAAAACATGTGAGTAAAGTAAAGGGAGTCGCTTCCACTTGCTTACCTTTCGCTTGAACATCAAAGATATCAAAGATATGAATATGTTCAAACCTGAACCTCTGGAAATACTCCCTCTTAAACATATGATCTAGATCCAACAAGATCTCGTCAATACTTGATCTTGATCTTCCATAAAGGTTAGTGAAAACAATGTCATTGGTGGCACCATCATAAATCAAAGGATAGATTCCAAACTTTCCATCCAACATGAAGTAGAGTAGGTGAGGATGAGTATCAAACCTAATAAATCCAGCCTTATTGAGTCCATAACAAAATTCAATAAGCGCACTAATGATATCTCACTTGTCTTGAAAAAATTGCCTCTCGATTTGCTCTATGTAGTCTTCTCCAGCCAACCTTTTTCCATCTCGATCATGAGTGATCAATTCATAATCATAGAATCCTTTGAGTTGATGAAGAGATGTGAGATCCATGCCCTCAATCTTCCCAAGAACCAATATTCCATTGCTCTTTCCTTCATAAGACTCCTTCTTAATGATTGCATCATAAGAAGTAGAAACCTCAAAGACATTAGAAGCCATGAAAAAAATGATTAGTACCTTCACCATAAGGATGATTGAAGTACTCTCTTTTTTCAAACAAGAACTTCCACTCAATGATTTAGGTAATGATAATGATTCTTCATCACTATCACTCACAATGACATCATTCAAAGTACATCCTACTTTGAACACTTCACATACTTCTCTTCTTCTTGACTTGTGACTATCTCCCTCACCAAGTCTCTTGATAGAACCATTTGATCTACTCTCTTTATGAAGACATGTGACTCCACTTGCTAGAAAAATGACTTTCTTGGAATCATAACAAAGTGATGTAGAAGAACCACCTTCTTCATGAATGCACCTAGCAACAGTTTTTTCCATATGATCAAAGAAATCATTAACAACAACCTTTTCCAAGGAAGAACCTTCACCTCCATTGATGAAGTTAGATTTTTCCTTACCTTTTGCATGCTTGCACTTGCCATGAAGAACCATTGAAGAACCATCATTATCCTCATAACTAGCCAAGTTAGCACAAAGATGAACATCTCCAAGAAGAAAATTAGATCTTGACCTAGATCTAGCATAAGGAAGCCTGTTAGACTTTGCATAAGATCCACCAATCTTATTGATTCTAAAAGGTAACTTTGGAAAGTTGAGATCAATCTCCATTTCATCCATCCTTTTTATTAGTCATAAAAAATTCATCAAGCTTGAAAAGTGTACCTTGTCTATTGCCCCTAGCAACCAAGATTTCTAGGCTTTATAATGAAACAAGCATCACCACCAAACTTTACCATGTATCCTTTCTCTATCATTTGACCAACACTTAACAAATTCTTTGAAAGTGAAGGGATGTAAAGAACACCATCAAGTCTTGCTTTTCTATTAGTAGAGAGACAAATAGGAATTCAACCAATACCTTTAATCACACACTCACCACCATTGGCCATGTGAATTTCTTTCTTGGCTCCATCATAAGGGACCAAAGAATTAAAGAACTCCTTGTGACTAGTCATGTGCCATCTAGCTCCATTTCAATTTGAAGAAGGGCGACTCTAACAAATGGTTTACTTGAAGATTTGAAGTTCAAATGAGTGTGTAAATTTCAAGTGTACTTCCCACACGTGTGAGAGGCTGTTGGAATTGTACTTTCACTGTATCTATGTGATTTTTCCATATTGTTTCAAACAATTTTGAGAGAAACTAGTAATTTGCTTTGTAAAAATCCATTGACGTCATTGTTGATTTGATGTGAAATGGTGTTAGATGAATGATAAACCTCTAAATCATTGAGAGTGAGTTTTGAGGCTTATGCTAATTTTAGTTCCAGAGAGAGACTAAATCCATTCCAAACACCATAGGGAGGGATTGGCACTTCCAAGAGTCAAATCCAATTTTTCCAAGAAGATAGTGTGTGTAGAATTTTATTTCCCAAGTCTTTTTGAGTTTAAGACCATTATACCGTGTGGCTAAATTTCTGAGAAAGAGAGAAGGAAGAGCCTTTAAATAGTACATTTGTTGCACTTGTTACTAGTAAAAATGGGTTCAATTGGAGCCTATCTTCTTGAAGCTAGTGAAAGGTTGAATCAAGTAACTATTCAATTTGGAAAGTAAGAATGGAGTCACTACTAGTGCTCCAAGATTTGTATGATGTTGTTCTTGGTGAAGAGGAAGAGCCTCAAGGAGGACAAGATCTAGTGAAGTACAAGAAGAAATCTAGGCTAGCATTACATTGTCTTGAAATGAATATTAGTAATCAACTTCTTAAAGAAGTTGCATCTTGTACCTCGGCCAAGGAGGCATGGGACTCCTTGAAAGGAATTTATGAATCCAAAAACACCTCTAGAGTGCTTATGCTTAGAAACAAAGTTCTACAAAGCATTAGAGGTAGTGATGAGAGTGCTCAAGAGTATGTCTTGAGGTTGTAACTATCATGTTTCATACTTTTGCTTCACTATGAGCTGGGGAACTAGCTTCCCTCTTCCAACTCCACACTTGCACTCACATCAACAACAAATGTGCTGAAGGAGGCAACGACAGGCAGCCTAGAGGTTTAGGCCAGGGTTTAGGAGCCAAGTCTTGGTCATCATAAATGGGGATCAGCTTGAAATGGGTTTAGGGGGATCAGCTTGCCATCTTGGTAAAGACGCAAAGGGTAAGGCTTGAGAACAAGGAGAGAGACGATTCTGGTAGGATTGTTGGTTTGCTTCTTTTTGTAACCAAAGATCAGGGACATGGATTGGATCTTGAATGATCTGAATTCCTTCACATGGTATCAGAGCTATTGTGTTTCAGATTATTAAAAGATCAACCACATTTTTCAAAGATTTGGAGGAGTTACATTTCAATAGTTGATGGAGATTGTTGCAGGTGTGGAGGATAGGCCTCATGCACCTCAAGATCAAGTGAGGTATGACAAGAGAGCAAAGAAAGCTCTACACATGATAAAGATGAATGTTACCAATGAGCTTCTCAAAGAAGTTGGTAAGTGCACATCATCTTTGGAGGCTTGGGAAGCTTTGAAGAAGCTTTATGAATCCAAGTCTACATCAAGAGTGCTTACTCTTAGGACGCAAATCTTTCAAAGCTTTCAAAAGAAGGAAGAGGGTACTCATGCTTTTGTTTTAAGGGTTAAAGCATTCAATGTTCAAAGCTTTGCTATTCAAAAAACTTTGCCAAGTATTGTGGATTTGCAAGAGATCTTGGTGAATGAGGAGTATAGGCTTCAATCAAGAGGAGGTGGATCTACATCGACATCTCAATATGAGCACCAATGCTTTGTGCAAAATGAAGAGATTTGGATCATTATCAAAACTCTTAGACTTGGCTCTGATACCATGTGAAATTTCAGAGAAATGGACTCAATTTGATTTACAAAAGATCAATAAGAGTGATTGGTAACTTGGAATCTTGATCTATATTAAAACTAGCATCCAAATCTAGCTTTTACTTGACAATTTCAATGTTTCTCATCATTAAACTCCAAATGGATCTCACATGGATGTTAGCGCTATGCTAGGGTAGGGTGGAAGGAAAGGCACTAATTATTTTCTTTTGACAAGCATTTAGAAAAAAGTCCTCGATCATCTCGCTCTCTCCCATCGTCATCATGCTCCATGTAGCACTCATGGGTAATTGAGAGTCCGGCACTCCTGCACATGAATGACACTTGGGCCTCTCAAAAAAATGAAAAGAGGATTATGTGTACAAACTCACCTGATGGAGATTTTGAACGAGAGAAATGGATGAATCCGGAAGAGAGAGAGAGAGAGAGAGAGAGAGAGAGAGAGAGAGAGAGAGAGAGAGAGAGAGAGAGAGAGAGAGAGAGAGAGAGAGAGAGAGAGAGAGAGAGAGAGAGAGAGAGAGAGAGAGAGAGAGAGAGAGAGAGAGAGAGAGAGAGAGAGAGAGAGAGAGAGAGAGAGAGAGAGAGAGAGATAGAGAGAGAGAGAGAGCCAAACTTAAACTAGTGTTTTCCTTCAAACTTAAAGGCAAGGTGATTGATACATGGGCAGGCGTTTAGACATGATCAATCTTCGTTGAAGCTGCCAACGATCTACAGCTACGTAATGGATACCCGAGTGCATATTCCGCCCAATTGTGAACATATTAAAAAGCAGAATATGTCGTTGTTGCCCCTCCGTGCCACCAGTCGCTGCCCTGCCCATTCTGTCAATTTGATTCATTGACTGCGAAATGCCACGTGGCCTTTTGAGATTGGATAAGATAAATCCAAGTGCTCATTAGAGTTCATGTGAAAAAAAGCCCCAATGGATCATGGGCAGGGCAGAAATCTCTCTGGAAATCCTTACCCGGCCCATTCCATAATACTACTGGATCCACAACTAATCCATAATACTGGATCCACAGCTAAGTAAAGCTCTCTAATTCTTGATCTGACCGGAACGTTTGCAGAAAGACTGTTGGTGGAAGAGCGGCACGGAGCTACCTCTTATACTACTACATCCAATTAAAACTTGCAGCTTGCTGCAAACAGTACAGTACTCCCTGAATGAATTGCACCCACACATGCAGCTACACCTAAAGCTCGAATCGCAACTCTTCCGAAGCTAAACGCCTCGCCTGCATGAGCTGACCAAGTACCAAAAATGATTTTCATCTTTCCCGTTAAGTACCAAAAACTTTGAAATTCCTGTAATACAATCAATATTACAATCAGAGCAGCAATCTGAAGGGAGAGATAGATCGAGAGGCAATTACAGAGGCTGTAATTTGACAGGAGGTGCCTGCATTCATATTTGCACAAGCAGCAACAGCTACCTCAGATATGGATCTTTCTCTTTCCTTGAACTGTAATTATAAGCGAGCATTGGAAGGTGAAGAATTAGTCAAGTGCCCTCATTGTGAATCTCTTAATACAAAGTTTCGCTTTTTCAACAATCATAAAGAGAATCAACCGAGATATAAGTTCAAGGATTGTGGCCTCACATTCACAAAGTATGGGAAGGTAAGAAAAAGGAGTAAGCTGCATGTGCATGAGCAACAAGAGCAAGTGCTAGTCATGACTCAAAATATTGCACATGAAGAAACAACTGAATTTGAAGGATTATCTCCACCAAACACTTGGCAAAGAACATTGGAGTTGGACAAATTAGGAAGTAATTGCTCGCATTGTGGCTCCATGGATATCAAATTCCGCTATTTCAACAACAAAAAGCAAAGCCAAGCGAGATACCTATGCAGAAATTGTCATAAAACATTTACACTAGGTGGAAAATTAAGGAGCTGGACTACGAAGCTGGTTAATTCAGTGCAACCAACCCCCTGTGATTATAACGTCAAATCCCCTATAATTGAGGAAAATTTCGACAATATTGAGGCATCTGTTGAAAATTGTCACTTCTCACTTGACATTGGTCCATGTAAATATTGATCAAACATTAGAATATGTTGATGATATGATTTCACACGTGTGGAGCCTGTTCCCACGTGTGAAAGGATGTACTTTTCATGTTTGTATATATCCAGATTGATTTTGTATCATTCTAGTTAGTGTGAACATGAAATGACTAGTTTTTAGTCAAGTTGACTAGTCACCTACAAATTAGCTTTTCCTTGCATGTGCATGAGTAAATGCTCCCACATGGCAAGTGGATGTTCACACGTGTGTATAGAGTACTAGAAGATAAGAGTTGACCATTTTCCTTAGATTCTATTTTGTAGGGAATATTCCTATATTCTAGGAGACTAGCTTTTTGGATTTTAGTCATATTCTAGAAGGTCAACTATTGGATAAGGATCAAGGATGGATAAAATGGATGGATCTGAGTGATGTGGCACTCTTCACACGTGTGAAGGCCTGCTGGACTGTACCAGACTCATGGATGTACTTGATCCATAAAAGGATCATCATTTTGCTAAGAATATTGATGAGACTTTTGCACTCTACACTTTTGTGAGATTTCTAGTCATTTGTCTTGTGATTTTTATGCATGATTGCTATCTAGTATCATTGTACTTGTTGTTTCAGGTGCAGTCCGTACAGTGGACAGTACTCCACACGTGTGAAGCCGCTCTCACTAAAAAATGATGTGTTGATCCATTGCTCTTGCTTAAATCCAAGTGTAGTGAATCTAGATCAAGATCTAATGTGTAGAACTTGATAGATTCATTGATTAAGCAACCAATAACTCTCTATGATTGTAAAGTACAATCATTATTGTCCTAAAAACTGTAAAATTTATCATGGTATCAGAGCTAAGTAAGAGAGTGATCACTGAATCATAAATCTTGTAAAGATCATTGGCAAAATTTGTTTTTTGGCCAATACTAGTGAGGGCGAGTTCTTCTAGAGTGATAGCTTGTAATCATTTGGATAAAAATGACTTGGAGGTTGTGTACGTACTTTTCACACGTGTGAAACCGTATAGCAACTTTCAATTCAAGTTACTTTGTGTTTGTTGGTCCCAAAATCACAATACTAGTTCATTTTTGGTGCTTTTTGAAGCATAGTATTGATCTAGATTCATTCTAACTAATGCCTATGACCAAATAGTGTTTTGGATCATTGAAGCATTTCTTTTTAGAGTCTAAGATCAGATCTTAAGAGGCTGATTTGTTCAGATCCTTAGTTGAAGTGAAATCTCTAAGAAAAGTGTAAAGCAATTTTTTTGTGAGAGTGAAAGCTAGAAATTTTTGGTAAGATCTTTGAGTATCATTCAAGCTTGTGTGCTAGTTTGATAGAGACAAGCCTATAGGCATTCTAGAAAGCTTTAGGCCTTTTCATAGATCTTTTAAAATTCAAAAATCTTTGTGATTTTTAAAAGAGCATTCATTCTAAAATGTCATCCATGGGTGGATATTTGATGGAATCAAGTATTGATAGTGGAGCCTCTTCACATATGTGTAGCTCCAAGGACTCTTTCTCTTCTATTGCACCTTATGATGGAGTGAAGAAATCAATATACACTACAAATGATTTTCAATGTCCTATTGAAGGCATAGGGAACATTCCCTTGAAGCTTGCATCATCTAAAGTTCTTTCTCTCTCTAGAGTTCTTTATGTACCTAAGCTTACCAAGAATCTTATTAGTGTTGGCCAATTGCTTGATAATGGCCTTGATGTAAAATTCAATGTTGATACTTGCACTATCAAGAAGAATGATGAGATACTTGCATTAGGATCTAGATTTGGTGGCATCTATAAACTAGATCCAAATGAGTATGTGAATGCTTGTAATGTTGCTCTTGTGAACAAGCTCTCTATGGAGGAATTATGGCATAGGAGGTTGGGACATCCCAACTACAAATCCATGCTCTCTATGATCAAAGAATCCAAAGCTATTGGCTTGCCAAAGTCATTCTCCAACAAGATCAAGCCTTGTGAGGCTTGTGCTATTGCTAAATCTCACAAAAAGCCATTTACAAGATCTTCTATCAGAAGCAAGCATCCTTTGGAGTTAATCCACTCGGATGTGCATTTCTCATCAACTACAAGCAAGGGAGGAGCCACTTGTTTTGTTACTTTCATTGATGATTACACAAGATTCACTTGGATATATCTTCTTGCTTCAAAATCTATGGTGTTTGACCATTTCCTTATTTTCAAAGCTTATGTAGAGAAGCAATTCTCATTCAAGATTAAAGCTCTTAGAAGTGATGGAGGTGGTGAATATATCTCCAATAAATTTCAAGATTTTTGTGAGCTTGAAGGCATTAAAAGAAATTTTTCTTTTGCCTACTCTCCATCTCAAAATGGAGTGGCCGAGAGAAAGAATAGATCTCTATGTGAATGTGCAAAATCTATGAGAATTGAGGCATCTTTGCCCAAAGATTTTTGGGGAGAAGCCATTAATTGTGCAAATTATCTTTGCAATAGGCTCCCACATATAGCTCTTGGAGGAAAGTCACCATAGGAATTCTTATTTTTGAAGAAGCCTAAGGTTGATCACCTTAGAGTTTTTGGATGCTTATGCTTTGTCCATATTCCCTTGGAAACAAGGAAGAAGGAAGATCCTAGTCCATGCAAAGGGATCATGGTTGGATACTCATCCACCAAGAAGGCCTATAGAGTCTTTATACTCACTACTTCTCAAGTTATTGAAAGTAGAGATGTTGTCTTTCATGAAGATCAACACTCATCATTTGAAGAGGCCGAGATCAAGAAATCTATGGATGCATCATCAATTATTGATTTTGAAGACAATCATGATGTGATGGGGTCGAGATTTGAAGAAGACTCTCCTCGGATTTTTTCACCAAGAAGATCCATGAGAGATAGATCCGAGCCTAAGAGGCTCTCATATGTTGACAAAGGCAAACAGGTGGATCTTGATTCCACTAATTATGTTTTTTATGTCTCTCATGAAGAGCCAAAGAATGTACAAGAGGCACTCAATACCAAGGAGTGGTATGATGCCATGAAGCAAGAGTATGATGCATTGATCACCAACAATACTTGGGAGCTTGTGGATTCTCCATCCAACAAGCATGTGATTGGTTGCAAGTGGGTATTTCGGATCAAGTTCAATCATGATGGCACCATCAACAAGCATAAAGCAAGATTATGTGCCAAAGGATTTGCTCAAATCCATGGTCTTGATTATGAGGAGACCTTTGCACCCGTTGCAAAGATGGTGACAATAAGAATTCTTATTTCTCTTGCTTGTTTTTTCAAGTGGAAGGTGTTCCAATTAGATGTATCCAATGCTTTTCTAAATGGTTATCTTGAGGAGGAGATCATCAAGGATGAGTCCAAAGTGTGCTTGCTCTTCAAAAGTCTTTATGGACTCAAGCAAGCACCAAGATCATGGTATTCAAGACTTAACTCTTTTCTTATCTCACTAGGATTTACTCTTAGTGACTATGATCCTTCCATGTATCTAAAGTTTGTTGATAGCAATATTGTCATTCTTCTAATTTATGTTGATGACATTATTCTTTGTGGAAGTTGTATGAAGCTAGTTGATGAAACCAAGCTAGCACTTGGATGTGAGTTTAAAATGCAAGATCTAGGAGAGATACATTACATCCTAGGCCTAGAAATTGATTTTTATGAAAATCATGTCTTTATATGCCAATCTAGATATGCTCACTCTATGTTGAAAAAATTCCATATGGAAAATTCTAAGAGCATAGATACTCCAATGGAGCAAACAGTAAAAGATCCTAATAAAGGTGATGAAATATCCTTTGAGGACATCACACTTTTTAGGAGTCTTGTAGGCTCCTTGATTTGGCTTACCATTACTAGGCCCGATCTTAGTTTTTGTGTGCACAAATTGAGTCAATTTATGCAAGATCCTAAGATCCATCATTGGAAGATAGCCAAGACGATTCTAAGATATGTATCTTCATCTTGTGATTATGGTCTACTCTATAAAAGTGAAGATCTATCCATTATTGGCTACTCGGATTCGGACTTTGCAAGTGACAAGATGGATCGAAAGTCTATTAGTGCATACACTATCTTTCTTGGAGGCAATCTAATATCTTGGCTTTCCAAAAAGCAAGATACTATATCTCTCTCTTCATGTGAGGCCGAGTACAAAGCACTCACTACAACTACCAAAGAAGTGCTTTGGATCAAGAGGTTATTAATGGAACTAAAGTGCATCAAGGAGGATGATCTACCAATGATCAAGTGTGATAACATCTCGGCCCAAGCTCTTGCCAATAATCCTATATTTCATGCAAGAAGCAAGCACATAGAAGTGGCACACCATTTTGTGAGAGAAAAGCTTATTGGAGGAGAAATCTATTTGGAGCATGTCAACTCGTCCTCTTGTATTGCCGATCTACTCACCAAGCCTTTGAGCAAAAGTGCTTTCATCAAGCATAGATCTAATCTTGGAGTTATATCAAGATCAATGCTCAAATCTTCATAGATAATTTTTTAGGAGGAGTGTGAAGAATTGAAAAAGATTATCTATGTTAGATATAGGGGTCTTATTTTTTTTTTACATCAAGCATCTAGGTGTAGGATGTTGATAGGAATAAATTTGGCATAGATGGCAAATTATGCATTTCCACTTGTAATGCCACTATTGAGCCAAAATAGAGTAAGAGGTTAAACACTTGCTAATTAGAGTGTAGACAAGTGTAAAGTTTTTGTTTGATGAATTCCAAGAGGTCCAATAGGATTTAGAGGTGGAACCTTGTGAGGTCCAATAGGAAATTGAGGTGTGCTTGAATATAGTCCAATAGAATTAAGAGGTGCATAGATCAATGATCCAATAGGATCAAGAGGTGACAAAATATGGTCCAATCATAGTTAAGCATAGGTAGCTCGTGGACCTACTAGTATCATTGTACTCCTCATTTTGAAGCTAATTGATTTGGTGATTTCATGGATTTTGTGAGTTATTAAATTTCTAGCTTTCTCTCTCTACCCGAGAGCTCATGATGCATTTTCTCTCTCTACCCGAGGAGAGCAGCTTGTTTTTACTTAGATTATTTTTTGAATACTTCCCACACGTGTGAGTGAGAGTTGGAAGTGATTGAATGCATGTAGTAGTGTGTTTTTGCCATAGGATACAAGATTGATCTTGAATCTCAATCTAGTCTTGATCTTGGTGCATCTACACACCTTAGGAGATCACAAGTACATGTAGTGGACAGTCCACACGTGTGAGATTCAACAAGGATTACTACCTAGGAATACAGATTATTTCTATGTGAGCCTACATGGTGAATCTCAGAGAAGGAATGACCATCTAGGAGCTAGTAATGTTCCTAAGCAATGTAAATAAGTGTAGACGCCTCTTAAATAAATTAGAGTGAGCCACCTTTTGATGGTGACCTCTAGTGGAAGGGATATTTCCACATGTAGTTTCTAAATCAGTGGAATTGCCACTTAGGCTCCACATGGGCAGCCCTCTTGCTTATTTAAGGGCCCCCCTCTCTTGTGAGGGAGCTTTTATTGTATTGTCATTTCACTTGCATGAATAAAGATCCTCCATGAGTTCTTGACAATTGAGAAGCTCCTTGTTCATGGCTATTGTCTTGAGTGAAATTCCTATGAACATGCCTTTATTTGTTGTTGTGGTTGTGAATTAAATTTTTTTCTTGCAATGTGGAATGTAAATGTAGATTAGCTTTCTTGTTTCTTGTTTATGTAATTTTGGCATGCAAGTTGTACGGACCCTCAAGGATTCTCCCTAAGATGAGGATAGGAATACACAATAGAAGAGACTATGGAGCCGAACCGCCCAACCAATCCTAGATCAAAACTGGATCCAAGCCATGCCATGTGAAGCAAGAGAAGAAGAGAGAACTTGGTAACCTAAACCCAATATGTCAACGGGAGAATCCCTACCTCATTATATAGAGAGTAGAGTCATGTGCATGAGACCATGCAATCCCCATGCAGGTCAACTATAAATAGATCACACCTCTTCATGCAGTCCTCCTGCCTATATCCGTCACACAGGCATGCAATACTCCATATGTCCCAATTAGAGTGTCTGGGTCCTCTCAAGGTCATTAGTCACCAACAGGCCTCGATGTGGAATTAAACCTAGACGTGACCAATAATTTCGAATACTGGAGGGCCGGTTTACCATATTAGGACTATTCCAAGTCCTTAACCAAATATGGCCATAACATTCTTCCCTCGTACTAAACTAAGATTAGATTGATCCAATATAGAACTCTCAGACTCAAATTATGATCAAACTTACTCCTATTCCAATCAAAATGGAACTAGTAACATTTGACCTTTTATTGTACTACTTATAGATAATGATTCAAATAACAAACCTATTCTAGTTCTAGATTGTCCACCACAATCACTAGATAATTCCTCTTTTTCAAAAATTTCCAATTAGGTATCTTACTCTGAATCTATCCAAAATTACTTTCGGACCAAATCTCATTTCTATACCATAGTTGGTTCTTTTCCGAAACTATGCAATCTATAGATTTTCAAATAGAATTTTATTCCACCACTTCGCCCCTCCTTTTAAAGAAATTATAAATTTCAATAAAAGTTAACTGGAAAGATGATATATGAAAATATCTTAATTCAAGAAAAGTCAGTAATTAGTGCATTCAAAAGGATTCACTCTTTTATGTACAGGACTTTCCCTTCAAATATTTTCAACCCGAGTGATAGAAACTACCCTTCCATCGAAATCCATTTATGCAAAAAGAGATATTCTAGGTTTAAGAAATTGAAATACTTTAACCTTAGAATTTATCTGGATTCCAAGTTCATTTTCACAAGTAGTAATTTATATGACATAACAGTCTTTCAGAAGAATAACTTCATGTTGGAAAGAATCATATAAACAGTCTGATGTCTCATATCAAGAAATTACTAAGAAGTAAAGGATTAATTAAGAAAGTGAGAAATAGATTTGAGGGCCTCTGATTTTGTAAATAATGAGATACCACATTGGGATCTAGATTAAACCTCAAAACTTTCCAAAATACCTCACATTTGATCAAACGGTTTTATTTTTCCCATCTCGCGACTAGGTACAAAAACACACCATTGATCATCAGATCTTTACAGTCCTAGAATTTTCTTCTCAAAATTATTGATGTCCCATACCATCAGCTTTTCTTTTCAAAAAATCCTTAACCGGCTTATCTGATATTCTAGAGATCCACTGATCTTCTAACTGTCCTATAATCACTATAGGATATTATCTCTTGTTCCCATATACTGGAGAATCCATTTATTTGGATGGCTGGCATGCTTATTAGATGGATACCACAAATCCACACCTGATTTCGTGATTTAGACAGAAGAATTAACATGGTTCAACACTACATTCTAAACCTTACAAGTTAATTATAAGCTTCAAATCCCCCTAGATCCAATAGCATCAACTCTAGGGACAAGCTTCTATCAACTTAACAGATCCAATGTAATCCATATATCAAATTCTACTTCTAACATCACAATTGACATCCAAAACTGCGGATAACTCAATGGTTACAAAGATATAAGCTACAAAATCAACTAAATGAATTCTATCTAGGAAATTAATAACTAGTATTAAGCAATTATTTACTGGAATTACTAAAATCCTAAATGCGAAATACATTTCCTGATCACACTTACTACCACTGATGTCCATTCTTCTTCCCTCTATAGAATTTTCAGTTCCTTGAAAATCTATTTCAGCTAAGGTACTAAGAAGACGTAATGACATTAGTAAATGTTTAAAATTAATTATAGGAAAAAGTCTGAAAAATTCATTTCTATCCTATACATGGCTGAATTACTGATACATCAAAAATCATCTACTAGTATGTGAAACAGTACTAGTTTGATCTTTTAAATATAATTCACCATAGGATTTTACTAGAAATGAAATCAATTTCCTATTATTACGATTTTTTCAATAAAATTGGACTGTTCTCTCTTTTCACTTACTGGCTTAAGAATTACTTTGTTAAAGACATTGGTAATTAATGGAAATTAAGATTTGGATTCGGGTACTTCTTCCTACACTGTATTCACTCCAAAATAATATTGTTGAATAAGGAATTACCTCCAAATACTATGTATTTTTCCCCATTAATTATTTGACAAGTATTCCAGAAGCTTTTGGTTTGTTCAATTTTAATGACCTAAATCATCAAAACCACAATAACCAACTGATCAATGTTCCACCGATTTGAAAAGGAGAAAATAAAAAAAAAATACAATTTAACTCCATTTACTGGGAGTACCAATACTCCAGAGTTAAATGGTTGAAATAGCATCATATTAAGGAATCGGATTCCTAGATCAGGTATATGCCTGAGAATTGTACCACTCCCTTCGTTCCGTCAAGATCGGCTTCGAAAAAATTTCCCTCCGAAACCGATTAATACTGCTTGACCACGAATAATGGTACTTAAGTTCCAAAAAGCTGGCCTAGCCAAAAGTGTCAAAGTGACATGCATATTGTTCCCAGAGAAAGCAGATCCAAATTCTTTCAACTCCATTTACGAGAAACAATACAAGGTCCAAGGCTAAGTTTTGACAATGAACACCGAGAAACCGAAATTTCTATAACTAGGTGTTAGTAACTTGAATTTCCGGAGTTGTACTAGAAAAACGATTTCAATCCAACTCAAAGTTACCAAAATGTCCAGAATTCTTCTTAAGCCATGATTAATTGCATGTAAATAGCACTGATGCAAATAGTTGGCCAATTCTCAATATTGCCAACTTTTTATGCATCAACTTTAACACTCCAAAAAAAACCCTATTTTTTTATCAAAAGGAATTTTAGGGCTGGACCCCCCCATCACATCGTCCAAAGATATTTAATCCTGTTTTCATCAACGAGAGAGAGAAACTAAACTTCCCAGCTTCCAAGGCTCTCCAGCATCTGTGCGAGTTGCATCCCTGGAAGAATGACAGGAATGCGCTTCTACAACTTTCTCATCCTCTGTTAAGAATTACAGATTCAACCAATGTATCATGGCATGCAAAAAAAATGGTCTGCTAGGATTTCTTCCTAGATGCATCCACAGCGTTTTTGCAGGGGAGTGTTCACAAATGTTTGTAGGGAAACCACCCTCCAGAAGCGTCGCTGGCTCCTCATCGTTGTTAAGGCAATGTTGCCTTCAACTTCCTCCATCTGCATCGACCTTCGAACCACACACACCCAGATTATCTACAGGGATTCACCAGCTACCCTAGCTGTTAGTCGGAATTCATCGGCTCTTCCCATCCCCTACACAGAGGGCCAGACTTTTGACCACAATTACTCATAGCTGGCCAAAATCTGGGAACCTACCTTCACAGCTTTCTGGCATGTGTGATTCTTATACAGGTGATTTAAAGCAGATTTGGAGGCACGACAACTGGTGATCCCGACTAACATGGATGCATTTCTAGCTTTTTTATTTATTTGCTTAAAATACTTCAACATTATAGTAACTCTAGGATTAAACTACAGCATATAGCTACTCTCAATCCAACTTCAATCAGCTCCCTATATTACAAAATATAGGTTCAACTGGAGTTAGATTGAAATTTTCTCTTTGAGACAATCCAAGAAACAATTATATGAAGTTAGCTAGTTTGAATGACAGCAAATCCAACTATTTCCATAACATGCAAGATAACCGGAGAAATTTGAGGATGAATAATTTTTAATTCCTCACATGCTGCTTATGAATCTGCTAATCCAGTTACTTTCTGTTCAAAACAGCTTGATAAACTGATTCACAATCGATTTACCAAGGAACAAAAGTTACATAATAGGATTCAGGATAATTGACATATGCTATCCATTCTACTTCTCAGCCAACCAGAGTTTAACTAGGGAACACACATCATAATCTTCAAAAAAATAGGGAATTAAGAATGAATTCGCATAGCTTCTCAGCATCTAAATCAAAAAATTGAGAATGTAGAAGAGCACTCTACCACCATATTTGACAAGCATGCTAACTCGAAACTAGTGAATCCAATACCAAATTCCTTTGAGAAAACTTTACTTCCAAATCGATGAAAGCTGACTCCATCCTATCCAAAACTGCATCTTAGCCTTGCTCTGATACCAATGTCAAGACCCTCAAGGATTCCCCCTAAGATGAGGATAGGAAAACACAATAGAAGAGACTATGGAGCCAAACCGCCCAACCAATCCTAGATCAAAACTGGATCCAAGCCATGCCATGTGAAGCAAGAGAAGAAGAGAGAACTTGGTAACCTAAACCCAATATGTCAACGGGAGAATCCCTACCTCATTATATAGAGAGTAGAGTCTTGTGCATGAGACCACGCAACTCCCATGCAGGTCAACTATAAATAGATCACACCTCTTCATGCAGTCCTCCTGCCTATATCCGTCACACAGGCATGCAATACTCCATATGTCTCAATTAGAGTGTCTGGGTCCTCTCAAGGTCATTAGGTCACCAACAGGCCTCGATGTGGAATTAAATCTAGATGTGACCAATAATCTCGAATACTGGAGGGCCGGTCTACCATATTAGGACTATTCCAAGTCCTTAACTGAATATGGCCATAACACAGGTAAACTATATAGGCTGAGATTGTAGATCTGATCTTGCATATTCACCAACAATCATATCCTTGATTATTCTTGGGTATTCCATGTATCAAGAAATGGGTGTTTCTTGATTCTTGGGATGCTAGTATGTTGTAGGTAGTTAATTTCTTGATTCTTGTTTATATTTTCTGATTTTTTAGAATAGTTTGGTAGATAGATTTGTAGATTGCTCTCTGATTCAGAATGTTAATCTGTGCTTGAGCGAGGATTGGTTGCATGGCTTGTAAATGCATGTAGCTGTAGTGAACGAAACTGTTTCATCCCATTGACAGGCTAGGAATTCAACCGTTGAACTGACAAATAATCTGCCTAGAAACAGTTCTAAACAAGTGGACCCAACTGAAAAGAACCGAGTTCTGGAAACGGGTAAAAACAACCGGTTTTCAGAGCGGAAACCACCTAAGAAGAAAACCTAACGAAGTAAGAAGAAGAGAGATAAAAAGAAGAACCGTGTTCACAAATTTTTGCTGAAATCTGTGAACATATTCTTTGAAGTATCTTGTTAATAAACCTGATTTATCTGGCCGAATTGCTCGCTGAGTTTTGTTGCTACAAGAGTTCACTTATCAAGTTGAGCTTCGTCAAGGAAGATATCGTACAAATGTTTATTATCTTTCATGACTTAGCATGGGAAAGATTAAAGAATCTTTAAATGATGACTTTCTAGATGAAAATTTATTCGAGATATTTTCTACGAATTCTTTATATTCTTATATTATTATCTCAAAGATCAGATATATCTTGACGAGTATGACTTGGACAAGAAGACAATATTTCAATATAAAGTCGCACCTTATACCATTATTAACAATGTTCTGTATAAGCTTGGTGTAGATCATCAGTGAAGAAGGTGTTTTGAAGCTGAAGATATTCCAAAGGTTATTCGAGTCTTACATTCCGAAGATGCCGGTGGACATTTCGCTTTGAAGAACAATGTTAATAAGATTATGACCTCCAAATATTGATGGCCAACCATGTTTAAGGATGTCTCTATTTATATGCGATCTTGTGATCCATGCCAAAGATCTAGTAAACCAACCAAATCTATGAATTGCCCGTTGACGCCAATTAAACCACTTCCACCATTTGAAAAGTGGGGAATTGACTTTGTCGGTCCAATAAAGCCAGTAACTCGACACACTAAGTGTCGATATATTTTGGTTGCAACAGATTATGCAACGAAGAATGTTGAAGCGGAAGCAACGAAACGAAACGATGCAAAAATTGTTGCCTCTTTCTATTCAAATCTATTATCACACGTTATGGTTGTCCTCTTGAGTTAGTCAGTGATCGTGGTACCCATTTTCTTAATGATACGATCCGACTACTGACAACTTATTTTCTAATCAAACACAAAGAGACAACCCCTTATAATCCGAAAGCAAATGGGTTGACTGAGAGAGCTAACGGAATATTATGCAAGATCCTGAATAAGATCACTGTTGCACATGCTACAGACTGGGATCAGAAGTTACCCTCAGTACTTTGGGCATATAGAAACACGAAGAAGATTACAATGAAATAGACTCTTTATTTTCTTACATATGGTATGCATCCAATTTTGTCGATTGAATTCGAAGTGCCAACTTTTCGTATACAAGCAGAACGAACAGAAGCGGATTGTTTCAATGAAAGGTTGCTGACTATTGAAGAACTATCCAAATCTCGAAACAATTCGAAGGATGTTACAGAGAAAATACAGGAACATCGAAAGAAAAAACATGATACTCATATCAAGAATGTTAATCTTAAGGTGGATGATTATGCTTTTATCTACAATAGTCGTCATTAGAAATTTCCTAGAAGGCTCCATATGAGATGGATGAGACTATACAAGGTCATTGAATTATTTGAAAATGGTTCTGTCCAACTTCAGTCATTGGAAGGTGAATTCTTTCAAAAATTCTATCCCGAACTTCTCTCTTTTTTTTTTTCTTTTCAAAATTTTCTTTTTCTTTGATCTATATATTTTATTACTTAGTTATTATATATTATTTTATTCATTATTTATGTTTTGGATTTGGTAAATACTTTTATTAAATGTATAAATGTACACGTGTTTCCATATGTCATTCATATTTATGTCCACATTTATCACTACGTAGAAGATTGTGTAGGAGTGATATTTTAATAACGATCTTAATCTAATTAAGATTATCTCTTAGCCGTCTTGGAAATGGGTAAACATACCGCTTTTTATTCATGAATTTGACAGATGTCAAATCAAGTTGCCACGTGATCATCGTCTCCACTATGTCATTGTTTAACATTGTAATTTTCTATTTTCACCTTACACTTTCTTTTTACTCTCACTCCATGTTCACTTGCTCTCGCTCTCCATTGTTCACTCACCAGCTCACGTGTTTACTCTTGTTGTGCCATCTATTTTGAAAATTTACCGAACAATATGGATTCAAACGCAAGCACAAACTCTGTTATCAACTGGAAAATCCGAATTTCAATCTAACTTGCAACAATTCAGTCGTTACTGGATCGATGCAGGCTGGGGGATCTCAAAGTGGACCCATCAATTGTCTACAAGAAAAATCAACATAAATTTTGTGAATTCCATTCACACAGTGGTTGAGTCTGATTTCAAAGTAACTCTACGGAACAACATCTTTTCAATCAATGAAGCAATTTTTTCTGAAGCCCTTGGACTTCCTATCGATGGTGATGCCAATCCAACATCCAAGGACTCCATTGATGGAGTGACATATGTTTTGTTGAACTGCTATGTACCAAGCAAAGGGTACAAAATCACAATGGTAAAGAATGTGCAAATGAAATTTTTCTGCAAGTACGCCAATCAGGTGCTGTTTATCACTGAGGCTGATGCTACCATCTCAGCTCAGAATTTTGGGGACTTGGTGGAGTATTCTTTGGAACCATTGCATAAAAAGCATTTCTGCTCTGGATAAAACACAAGAAGTTTGCTATAGTGGGAGCACCCATCTCACGACTGTGCGAACATTTCGACATCCTTACTAAGACAGAGGAGAGTGTACTAACATGAAGAATGTTAATGACAACAAAGATAGATTTAACCAGCCTCCTATAGAATACCTCTATTTCACAAATCCAGCCATAAGTCACTACAGCCATGGATGTCGACACAACAGAAGTCCCGAAGGAAATAGAGTCAGATGTTGTCGCACAAACTATATCTGAGCCCTCTAGTACAGCCGACACTTTGGCCATCGTCGCAGCTATAGACGGGTCTTCTCAGAAGCCAAAGAGCTCTACATCCATGGATGACAAAGACACCATCTCTGACATGCAGATGCAAGACAAAGCCGAAGGGGTTGATGAGGAGACAACAAACGTGGATGAGGACAAAAAAGAGAATTTATACAGATGGTATCATCAATTTTCCTTGGGTGCCAAGGATATTGTTTGTAAAATCCATGTCTATGATCTGCACATCCAAGACAACATGATGCAATTGTTCCAACATATGGATGAGCTGACCAGCAACATTAAAATGTCGGCTAAGAAGATTACATCTTTGGAGGCAGACAACGAGTTGCTGATTGAGCGAAATCGCTCTTTGGACATAATGCTCCAGTAATCAAATGACAAAGCCCAATTATACAAGGACAACAATAAGACACTAACGGCCAAGTCTGCAGGATTGCAGACAAATTTTGATTCTTTGACAACTGAGCTTAATAAGGTCAAGGCAAAAAAGACCACTCTGTAGACCACTCTTCAAGACTACCAGGAGAATAAAGGCAGAAACTATCTTACAGTTATGCAGCAGCTCTGTTTCAATCCAGATTGATCCCTTGAAGTTGTAGTCTCTTCAGGACCAGATGCTCAAAATTTTTTGAGTCGAGTTTCTTCTTCCACTCGAAAACAACAAAGTGTTAGTCGAAGAAAACTCATCGAGCTAAAGGAACTATCTGCTGACACAACAATTTGTTCTGGGCCAAATGCACACGAGGAATATTTGCAAGCCCTAGAGAAGATTGAAGAATTGGTGAAGCAGCTTTAGGCAACTCACCAATGTTTGGGAGTTGTTGATCACTTAAAGTATGCTGAAGCCTGCATCAAAATCTTTGACCTTCAGAAGGAAGTAGCAGATCTAAAACAACATCTCGAAGACCAAAAGCTCGCTGTAGACATCCACAACCAGGACGTTGCAGAAGCACAACCTAAGGCAAAATAATCGAGGAGAAATCAGACGAAGATATGTGTAGAACATTTTCAAGTTTTTTCTGAACGATTATGGAACTAGAGTCCTTGCCATCTTAACATCGAATTGCAATGGCATGTCGGTTATTTGATGCTACCAAGCTCAATAGGCATGGCATTCGAGAACTGGCAGTGAGTGTGGGAAAAAGAAGATTTTCTTTGGTTATGGGACCAACTTAGCATAGAGCAAAAGAGATGTCTATGTTGGGCCATAATCCAAGGAAAATTCAAAGTTTCACCATTCAAGTCAGTTGAACTATACATAGGCTCAACCTTCATGTATGCGCTAGAGTACATCCGAATAAAGGAGTACCAATTTTTGAAGCATAGCGATTCGAAACAAAAATTTTGGAGGCGTTCAAGTTATGCATACCGGATTTCAACAACTAGCTATGGAACTCCCCCTAGCCATGTTTCTCATTCCTAGCTTAAGGATTTAAGAGGCCTACTTCACCTCCGACACCTCCATATTCCCTCTATCCAGCACCATACCTCTTCATTATGCTCTTCTTATGCTCCTTTCTCCTCCACCACTTATTCCAATCTCAACATAAATGCTACTAGTGCACTAAGTGTGGTCGATTCTAAGACAATGTTAAGTTTGGACATAGGCCGAATTGTCATCAAAAATAATTTGTAAACCATTTGTCCCAAGATTACCTTTTCTTTTAGCTTGAGAGTAATCTAGCTGATTAGCATAGAAGCACAAGCAATCTTTAATTAGATGGCCATTTTATAGCTTAGTACTAAAGAAATTGTAAAGTTGACTTTAAAATCATAAAAATAGTTAATCCAAGTAGTTAAACTTGATTGGACTTTCAGTTCAAATGTTGTGGTCCAATCACAAACCATCTCCTTCCTTTTCCAATAAGGGAAGATGGACAAATTGTGAATAGATGTCTATAAGTATTGTGAGTTTTTTTTCTTGTTTTTTTCATAGTCTTAAGATAAAATGGAACTGAAAATATGTGAACTTAATGTACAAATATCAAACTCCAAAATCATAATATTTATTAATAAAGACAACCAAACCTCTAGGTCTTTATATAGCAAAGGGTTGTTTATAGAATTTCGAATGACAAAAAAAAAAAAAGAGTCGCCAACTCTACTTGAGTAGAGTTTATTTGATTTGAATTTTACTTTTTGAAAAACAAAATAGAATATTGATTTTCTTTTCAAAAGATTGAAAAATTCATTGTAAAATAATTTAATTGAACTATTTATTTTGCCTTACTAACTCTCACTAGTGAACAAAGATAGTAAGTCAAAAGAATTTTTCTTTTCATTTTTGGTTCTACTAGATCTACTTGTTAATGAATAGAACTCGTAAGTGACAAAGATTTTTTCTTTTGTGTATCAACTTTATTCGCCAACGAGTAGAACTAGGAGCAAAATAAAACGATTTCAATTTTTTCTTTTGTGTATCAACTTTATTCGCCAACGAGTAGAACTAGGAGCAAAATAAACTTGACATTCACAACCGCGTTCATATTGTCTATAAATGACCAAAAAAGTTATGAATGTCATGTTGTGATCTCATGTCAAAATCTTATGTATCATCTTGACTTGAATTACATGTGATTTTCATGCTTGGTAGGTTGAGTTGGGCCAATGTTTTGAAATTTGAATTTGACATTGACCATAGTTGATAGATTTTGACAAAATATACTTGCCAAACCCACACTTTTTGCTCGCATAATGTCCAAACTCCCTAGAAGGAAAGACATTTTTATGTGTATTTTCAGCTTTTCTATTTCTAAAGCTAATTTTCAAGAAAGTCTTGTGTCCAAGCCATTGTGTCTTTATTGCTCTTTTCTTTTCAAGATTGCTTGAAAATCTAGATATTAATACTCGGCTATCGCTCACATTGACATTTGCTATGAAAATACGTGCTTGTAGGAAAGGAGATCTCGAGGACCCACCAGTTCTCCCATCATTTGGCTACCATTTTATATTGTGTGCTTTTTAGAACTAAAGTAGTACTAGCAACTAGTGTTAAGGCTTGAAATAGTTTGAGAAGACTTACATGGGAGAGGGCTGCTCAGTGATTGATGTTAATATTTGGATAGTTAGACTAGTGCTAGGGGATGGAAGTAGTGTCAAAGTGTTCTGGATGAGCTCATTTGTCTTGGTTATTGTTTATTTACATTCATCATTTCATTGTTTAAACTTGTTTTGATGTTTGTAAAGATAGAAGACAATGATAAGAGTAGTACTAGATTAATGAAAAAAATACTATAACCACCATTTCCTACATACTCACACCTTTAGATTGTTGGAGAAAGAACACAATACTAATATAGTATCTTAAAACACTCCAACATCTCCCACATTCTCCCTCAAGGACAAAACATACTCCCTTATAGTTGTATTGGCAAAAATGAATTATATGCAATACATGTCCTTTTTTGTGGTTACATTACATGGCAAGTGTTGGCAGTGTGGAAGCCTGCGCACCCCAAAAAAGGTAGTCGCATGAGGGTATCCGTTGTCCCATAGGCATTTTTTTGGTGAGCAATAGACCATAAGTATGATGAGAGGAGTGCAAAAAGACTTCTTGAAGTAGTTTTTGCTTGTATTGTGGTAATGTGATTTGTGACAAAAGTGTAGAAGTAACATTTAAAAAGTTTTATTTAATTAAATATAATGACCCATAATTAGTATATGTAAGAAAACAAGGTGCACTAATATTCAAGACCCTGATGCTTCATATTAGTGTCTTCAACGAAGTTTTAAATATTCTTCTTACAATTTTTTTTTGTTTGCTCAAGATAGGATATTAAGACGTGACTCATGGATCTACTACCAATGGGCAATGGAATAATCAACCCAATTACATGTAGCAAAGCAACACAAGATTGTTTTTCAATGGGAATTATTAAGGGAGTATGTAGAAGAAGAGATGATACAAAGCAAGAAAAAGCTATGGGAGAAAGAATGAAATCTCAAGCCTACAATTATTGAATGTCTGTTGATATAGAAAGAAGAGCAATATATAGTTTGCTATGTAGTATTGTTTGGACTATGACTCTCCAATGAATCCAGCAAATCTTCAATGTCCTCTAGAAAGTCGAGCTTGCCCAAATCTTCCATTGTGAACTGCAAATCTTCAATGTTGAGTAGATAGTCATTGTCCAAATTATCTTCAATTGGGAGCTCGGTTGCTTCAAGGCTTTCAGTATGCATATTGCTGCGACTTTGATCCTCGTACATATACGAATTTCCCATAGCACATGTTTGATCAGATTCAATATTGCGCATAAGCTGATCAACTGTCAATCCTCCAATCCAATCTTCAACCAGCTTTGCATCTTCTTCCGTGAATATGTTCAATAAAGTTTCGTTTTGAATGTCAAAGACGTTGTAGTCGTCCCAACAACCCTGATCAAGTGTTGGTGGTGATGCTTCAATATTGTCGAAATTTTCCTCAATTATAGGGGATTTGACGTTATAATCACGGGGGCTTGGTTGCACTGAATTAACCAGCTTCGTAGTCCCGCTCCTTAATTTTCCACCCCGTGTAAATGTTTTATGACAATTTCTGCATAGGTATCTCGCTTGGCTTTGCTTTTTGTTGTTGAAATAGCGGAATTTGATATCCATGGAGCCACAATGCAAGCAATTACTTCCTAATTTGTCCAACTCCAATGTTCTTTGCTAAGTGTTTGGTGGAGATAATCCTTCAAATTCAGTTGTTTCTTCATGTGCAATATTTTGAGTCATGACTAGCACTTGCTCTTCTTGCTCATGCACATGCAGCTTACTCCTTTTTCTTACCTTCCCATTGTTTGTGAATGTGAGGCCGCAATCTTTGCACTTATATCTCGGTTGATTCTCTTTATGATTGTTGAAAAAGCGAAACTTTGTATTAAGAGATTCACAATGAGGGCACTTGACTAATTCTTCACCTTCCAATGCTCGCTTATAATTACAGTTCAAGGAAAGAGAAAGATCCATATCTGAGGTAGCTGCTGCTGCTTGTGCAAATATGAATGCAGGCACCTCCTGTCAAATTACAGCCTCTGTGATTGCCTCTCGATCTATCTCTCCCTTCAGATTGCTGCTCTGATTGTATTACAGGAATTTCAAAGTTTTTGGTACTTAACAGGAAAGATGAAAATCGTTTTTGGTACTTGGTCAGCTCATGCAGGCGAGGCGTTTACCTTCGGAAGAGTTGCGATTCGAGCTTTAGGTGCAGCTGCATGTGTGGGTGCAATTCATTCAGCGAGTACTGTACTGTTTGCAGCAAGCTGCAAGTTTTAATTGGATGTAGTAGTATAAGAGGTAGCTCCGTGCCGCTCTTCCACCAACAGTCTTTCTGAAAACGTTCCGGTAGTATTATGGAATGGGCCGGGTAAGGATTTCCAGAGAGATTTCTGCCCGGCCCATGATCCATTGGGGCTTTTTTTCACATGAACTCTAATGAGCACTTGGATTTATCTTATCCAATCTCAAAAGGCCACGTGACATTTCGCAGTCAATGAATCAAATTGACAGAATGGGCAGGGCGGCGACTGGTGGCACGGAGGGGCAGCAACGACATATTCTGCTTTTTAATATGTTCACAAATGGGCGGAATATGCACTCGGGTATCCATTACGTAGTTGTAGATCGTTGGCAGCTTCAACGAAGATTGATCATGTCTAAACGCCTGCCCATGTATCAATCACCTTGCCTTTAAGTTTGAAGGAAAACACTAGTTTAAGTTTGTCTCTCTCTCTCTCTCTCTCTCTCTCTCTCTCTCTCTCTCTCTCTCTCTCTCTCTCTCTCTCTCTCTCTCTCTCTCTCTCTCTCTCTCTCTCTCTCTCTCTCTCTCTCTCTCTCTCTCTCTCTCTCTCTCTCTCTCTCTCTCTCTCTCTCTCTCTCTCTCTCTCTCTCTCTCTCTCTCTCTCTCTCTCTCTCTCTCTCTCTTCCGGATTCATCCATTTCTCTCGTTCGAAATCTCCATCGGGTGAGTTTGTACACATAATCCTCTTTTCATTTTTTTGAGAGGCCCAAGTGTCATTCATGTGCAGGAGTGCCGGACTCTCAATTACCCATGAGTGCTACATGGAGCATGATGACGATGGGAGAGAGCGAGATGATCGAGGACTTTTTTCTAAATGCCTGTCAAAAGAAAATAATTAGTGCCTTTCCTTCCACCCTACCCTAGCATAGCGCTAACATCCATGTGAGATCCATTTGGAGTTTAATGATGAGAAACATTGAAATTGTCAAGTAAAAGCTAGATTTGGATGCTAGTTTTAATATAGATCAAGATTCCAAGTTACCAATCACTCTTATTGATCTTTTGTAAATCAAATTGAGTCCATTTCTCTGAAATTTCACATGGTATCAGAGCCAAGTCTAAGAGTTTTGATAATGATCCAAATCTCTTCATTTTGCACAAAGCATTGGTGCTCATATTGAGATGTCGATGTAGATCCACCTCCTCTTGATTGAAGCCTATACTCCTCATTCACCAAGATCTCTTGCAAATCCACAATACTTGGCAAAGTTTTTTGAATAGCAAAGCTTTGAACATTGAATTCTTTAACCCTTAAAACAAAAGCATGAGTACCCTCTTCTTTCTTTTGAAAGCTTTCAAAGATTTGCATCCTAAGAGTAAGCACTCTTGATGTAGACTTGGATTCATAAAGCTTCTTCAAAGCTTCCCAAGCCTCCAAAGATGATGTGCACTTACCAACTTCTTTGAGAAGCTCATTGGTAACATTCATCTTTATCATGTGTAGAGCTTTCTTTGCTCTCTTGTCATACCTCACTTGATCTTGAGGTGCATGAGCCCTATCCTCCACACTTGCAACAATCTCCATCAACTATTGAAATGTAACTCCTCCAAATCTTTGAAAAATGTGGTTGATCTTTTAATAATCTGAAACACAATAGCTCTGATACCATGTGAAGGAATTCAGATCATTCAAGATCCAATCCATGTCCCTGATCTTTGGTCACATTTGTTCTTGATGTGAGTGCAAGTGTGGAGTTGGAAGAGGGAAGCTAGTTCCCCAGCTCATAGTGAAGCAAAAGTATGAAACATGATAGTTACAACCTCAAGACATACTCTTGAGCACTCTCATCACTACCTCTAATGCTTTGTAGAACTTTGTTTCTAAGCATAAGCACTCTAGAGGTGTTTTTGGATTCATAAATTCCTTTCAAGGAGTCCCATGCCTCCTTGGCCGAGGTACAAGATGCAACTTCTTTAAGAAGTTCATTACTAACATTCATTTCAAGACAATGTAATGCTAGCCTAGATTTATTCTTGTACTTCACTAGATCTTGTCCTCCTTGAGGCTCTTCCTCTTCACCAAGAACAAGATCATACAAATCTTGGAGCACTAGTAGTGACTCCATTCTTACTTTCCAAATTGAATAGTTACTTGATTCAACCTTTCACTAGCTTCAAGAAGATAGGCTCCAATTGAACCCATTTTTACTAGTAACAAGTATAGCAAATGTACTATTTAAAGGCTCTTCCTTCTCTCTTTCTCAGAAATTTAGCCACACGGCTACTCACTTGAATCTCACAAACTCAAGAAGTAAGATCTATAATGGTCTTAAACTCAAAAAGACTTGGGAAATAAAATTCTACACACACTATCTTCTTGGAAAAATTGGATTTGACTCTTGGAAGTGCCAATCCCTCCCTATGGTGTTTGGAATGGATTTAGTCTCTCTTTGGAACTAAAATTAGCATAAGCCTCAAAACTCACTCTCAATGATTTAGAGGTTTATCATTCATTTAACACCATTTCACATCAAATCAACAATGAGGTCAATGGATTTTTACAAAGCAAATTACTAGTTTCACTCTCAAAATTGTTTGAAACAATATGGAAAAATCACATAGATACGGTGAAAGTACAATTCCAACAGCCTCTCACACATGTGGGAAGTACACTTGAACTTTACACACTCATTTGAACTTCAAATCTTCAAGTAAACCATTTGTTAGAGTCGCCCTTCTTCAAATTGAAATGGAGCTAGTTCGCACATGACTAGTCACAAGGAGTTCTTTACTTCTTTGGTCCCTTATGATGGAGCCAAGAAAGAAATTCACATGGCCAATGGTGGTGAGTGTGTGATCAAAGGTATTGGTTGAATTCCTATTTGTCTCTCTACTAATAGAAAAGCAAGACTTGATGGTGTTATTTACATCCCTTCACTTTCAAATAATTTGTTAAGTGTTGATCAAATGATAGAGAAAGGATACATGGTAAAGTTTGGTGGTGATGCTTGTTTCATTATAAAGCCTAGAAATCTTGGTTGCTAGGGGCAATAGACAAGGTAGACTTTTCAAGCTTGATGAATTTTTTATGACTAACAAAAAGGATGGATGAAATGAAGATTGATCTCAACTTTCCAAAGTTACCTTTTAGCATCAATAAGATTGGTGGATCTTATGCAAAGTCGAAAAAGCTTCCTTATGCTAGATCTAGGTCAAGATCTAATTTTCTTCTTGGAGATGTTCATCTTTGTGCTAACTTGGCTAGTTATGAGGATAATGATGGTTCTTCAATGATTCTTCATGGCAAGTGCAAGCATGCAAAAGGTAAGGAAAAATCTAACTTCATCAATGGAGGTGAAGCTTCTTCCTTGGAAAAGGTTGTTGTTAATGATTTCTTTGATCATATGGAAAAAAATGTTGATAGGTGCATTCATGAAGAAGGAGGTTCTTCTACATCACTTTGTTATGATTCCAAGAAAGTCATTTTTCTAGCAAGTGGAGTCACATGTCTTCATAAAGAGAGTAGATCAAATGGTTCTATCAAGAGACTTGGTGAGGGAGATAGTCACAAGTCAAGAAGAAGAGAAGTATGTGAAGTGTTCAAAGTAGGATGTACTTTGAATGATGTCATTGTGAGTGATAGTGATGAAGAATCATTATCATTACCTAAATCATTGAGTGGAAGTTCTTGTTTGAAAAAAGAGAGTACTTCAATCATCCTTATGGTGAAGGTACTAATCATTTTTTTCATGGCTTCTAATGTCTTTGAGGTTTCTACTTCTTATGATGCAATCATTAAGAGGGAGTCTTATGAAGGAAAGAGCAATGGAATATTGGTTCTTGGGAAGATTCAAGGCATGGATCTCACATCTCTTCATCAACTCAAAGGATTCTATGATTATGAATTGATCACTCATGATCGAGATGGAAAAAGGTTGGCTGGAGAAGACTACATGGAGCAAATCGAGAGGCAATTTCTTCAAGACAAGGGAGATATCATTAGTGCGCTTATTGAAGTTTGTTATGGACTCAATAAGGCTGGATTTATTAGGTTTGATACTCATCCTCACCTACTCTACTTCATGTTGGATGGAAAGTTTGGAATCTATCCTTTGATTTATGATGGTGCCACCAATGACATTGTTTTCACTAGCCTTTATGGAAGATCAAGATCAAGTATTGACAAGATCTTGTTGGGTCTAGATCATATGTTTGAGAGGGAGTATTTCCAGAGGTTCAGGTTTGAACATATTCATATCTTTGATATCTTTGATGTTCAAGAGAAAGGTAAGCAAGTGGAAGCAACTCCCTTTACTTTACTCACATGTTTTGGAGAATCTTCTTGTGTAGATGATGTTATGCAAGTGGATATTGGTTCTCATGGTTTTCATGCTAGAAAATCAAGTAATGGATCTGGAAAACAAAGTTTGTTCACTGACTTTAATGTTCAAGAGGAAGATCAAGAGGTTGGTCTCAAAGGGCTTCAACAACACAAAAGGGAAAGTTGCAATTTGGAGCTAGTCAAAGGAAGGTTATTTGGCAAAGATGTTTTGGATCTATTTTTGTAGGAGTCTTTAAACTCAAGTAAGGTCAAAGGATCAGCAAGGAAGTGTTCTTCAAGTTTACTTTACTTGTTCTATCTCATGTTTGAGCTATTTCATGTGAATGTGTGCAAATTGTCAAGATATGGACAAACTAGGTACATTGTCTTGCAGTATCTTATTGTGCGAGTTGTACTAGCATTCTTGGCTGGTTTTTTTGTTGGAAATGAAGCTATTGGAGTTTCATTATGTCACTCATCCATGCCTAAGTTCTCAAGTGTTAAGCTAATTGGTGCCAATACTTGGAGATTGTCAATTTTTGGAGAATTCATGGTCATTTTCTTGTGTCAAGTAGATCTTGAAGATGGACTAGTGCAACCTACTTGGTTTATGGAGTCATGAAGATGGAGATGGAGGCTCATTCATGGAGTTTTTTGGTGGAGACATATCAAGAATGGACAAAGTTGGAGGAGACAAGCAAGAAAATGGTCATCACTCATATTTATTGTTTGGTTGCTGTAATTTTCCAGAGAGTTCAAAGTTTGAAACATGGAGAAATCATTTCATTCACATCCTATTTGGTTCTTCATGTTCTAGTTATATCTTGATGTGTAAAATTGATGTAAGAAATAGTGAAGCATCTAATTTGGACACTATTCTCTATATCAATTATGGAAACTACTTTAGAATCTTAGAAAGGAGATCTATACTTAGGATGGAGATCATTCTAAAGTTGGATCAAAGTAGTATGGTCAAAACTATGCCAAAACTAGTTACTGAGGGAGTGTGAGAGATTTCAACAAGTTTAGTCATATTTTGGTAAATTGAAGAGGTGTATGAAACTGATGGAAGATCAATATCCTATAATTCATCAAACAACTTATTTGTTGATCTAAATTACTTGGTGAGATACATTGTCACATTCTATGATATAACCTTTGAAAAGGTGAACGAAAAAACAATCATAGTACCTAAGTTAGATGAGTCAGAAATTGTAAAAGGACAAAAGATGGAGAGGGTTAGTATAACTCTCATGAATGGTGCACTATCACAAACAGAGGACCAAGAAGATTTCAGATTCAGTGTCCAATCAGAAAATGATATATGGTGGTTGGTAGTGTTTTGGGTAACTAGCCTTATTATAACATTACATTCATTGAATAGTATTAATTCTTTGTATACTAAAGTTTGATTAATTCTTTGGACAGGTGCTGAAGGAGGATCATGATATATTATCATGGATATTCTCAAGGACATCTTATCCTCAGATCATCAAGGACCATATGGATGGAGGACTTCTCAATGTTCCTAGAGTTGGAGACTTGAATGTTGAATGGCACTTAGCAGGTGATTTGAAAACATTGAAATGCATGTATAATGTCTCTCACGGTGCTACATCTAAACACCCTTGTTTGTACTGCATGAAAATGGCAGAAGATGTTACTAGGAGTACATGAATTACTAGAGAATATGCAGATCCAAATTGGAAGCCTGTGCTGCCTATCCCCTTGTGAAATGCGCATGTTTGCACTCTTCATGCAGAAGTTAGATTACTAGAAAAGATCATTTATCTTCATATAGATTTTGCTTGGAATAGTAAGCCAGCATCATCCGCAAAGGAAGCTATCTCTCGATTAGAAGATGTGTCCTCAAATGCAGGACTTCATAAGGGACATGTCAAAATTCAAAAAGATGAAAAGCTTTCAGGAAAGACTGGAAATATGCCAACTAAGCCAAGCATAGGGGGAGCAAAAGCACGTCAATCCTATCAAATCATACTGGTAAGGCTTCTAATATTCAACACTCAATCTAGACAGATATCATTGCCGCCACTCAGGACTTCGAAAAGAGCGACAAAACTAGAGTACTAAAAGTTGATGTATGGAAGAAGCTTGATAGTATGATTGCTATTCTAAGAAAAGATAAATTCTCGAATATTGATAAGAAAGTTGCTCAAAGGACTTGTGTCAAGTTTGTTGATGCAGTATCAAAAGCATGGGGAGAAGATCACATCACTCATTACATGGTCAGTATAAATTCTTCAAGATGCTTTCAATTTTCCATATATATTTAGATCCAAACATAAGATTGACATTATGGTTTTGACATTTGTAGCACATACTAAGAGATCATACAACATTTTTTGCAAACACATATGGAAGCCTGAGTGTTTGGCCATCACGGGATGGAGAAGCCACATTGGCAAGCACGGGCAACATTTCATCGAAATACACAACATGGAGGAACCAATGAAAAACGAAACTACATTTGTCAATTGTTTTTGCGGTTCTACCGCAAAGTTCAGATTCGACATATAACAAAGTCCACACAATACAACAAGTTTAGAAAAGCATGCAAGTTTATACAGGAAGAAAAAATTAGATGATTGGTGAGTAGAAGATAACAAAGACATTCAGTCATCATTGTCATCAAATCATGACATGTTCAAAATTGCTTGCAAATTCATGGAACAAGAGAGAACAGAAATACCCATTGTAAATGTATTGATTGTATTACTACAAAATACAAAGTGTTCACTATTCATCATCAGCTTTTGTGTCAGCTTCTATGGCTGTATTGTCATGAAGATATGTATGCATCTAATAGATGTGCATTATCCTTATTTCCACTAAGTTCCATATAAGTAGAGTACAATGAATAATGGGAGCTCCTTAAAGTAACATTCCCTTCAGTAAAACCTAGAATGTTCAAAACAAGATCTTTTGACGAAAATGATCTTATTTGTCTTAATAATTTACGTCCTCCTAGATAAAATGATAAAGCTTTAACTACCATTCTCCCCAACTAGGCTCAGCTTCGAATGAGCAATATAGATCTCATTTTTTAGAAAATGCCTAAGATAGTGGCCAAGTCCACTATCCCTCTGGATCGAGGATGCATGTTGTCTGTAACCAGCCCGTCTCGCAACAAAGTCATCAATTATGAGAGCATCCTGCAATAAAAAAAAATAAGTTGAAAAAAAAATACATTCGACAGTTAAGAACAGTCTAATGCAAGGACGTTTAAACACTTACACATTCTAGATCAGGATGATCAATATTATGACCATCTACTGAAGAAGAATCATTTGTGAAATGCATTAATAATGGACGAGGGAAGCCCATATGGGATTAAAATGCCATGAATTCTTTATCAGATGGTATGCCTCGTCCATGCTCAGCAATATTTGATAAAGCCCTCATCAAGCATTCTTCACCTGCCATCTTCACCATCATAATCAATTCCAACAAATCAGCCATTTTCACTCATTTTTGTACAAAAAAATCACTTACAAGAACTCACTGACCCTCAGAATAATGCCTCAAAATATGCAAACCTCACTGAGAAATTGTGGACACTGAGGACGATTACTGGGTGAAGTTACGAATTCATGCTCAAAAAAGTCTATATATAGGCCTCACCCATTCCCTCCACGAGTTCATTCTAGATTTCTGCAAGAGAGTTCATGCTGAAAATTTTCAGAATTTTCAACCTCTCCAGAATTATTGCCATCATGACTTCCAAAGACTCATCACTCTCACTGCATCGCCGAAAGGTGCCCAAACCCTTTTCGGATGATTTATCACTGATCCATATCAAGAACTATTCCGATGTGCTGATACTGGCTAAAGATCTTTTAACAAACATCAGTTTTGATCTCAGCCGCTTCACTGATCAGCAGAGTGAGAGTTTGGTCCAAGCGGCCTATTCCACATACTCAGATGAGTTTACAATTTTGGTTCAATAAGCATGATCCCGTCCACCCAAATCACTTCCACCATTCCAGTATCATTACCTACTAACACCAATCCCCTTCCACCACTACCCCCTGTTGGAAAATGAACTTTACTTTCCTTCATCCCTGGATAACTCCATGTGGGACGAATCAGATTTTGCAAAGGCGACTGCAAGTGCAATCCGCAAGTACAATAGAATCAAATAATCGTAACTAATCAGGTGCTAAAACACGACTATTAGTTTTACAAGAAAAGCTTAGAAGAAGATGTAAAGATAGAATATAAGTTGGTGCAAATGTAGCGCAGAGAAGGAGAGAGTGAGATAGAAGAGAAGCTGATATAGCTATACAATAGATCTTGATCTAGATTCACTACACTTAGATTTAAGCAAGAGCAATGGATCAAAACTTCATAAACTAGTGATAGCGGCCTCACATGTGTGGAGTACTGTCCACTGTATGGCCTGCACCTGAAACAACAAGTACTTTGGTTCTTGATAGCAATCATTCAATAAAATCACAATTCTATTGACTAGAAATCTCACAAAAGTGTAGAATGCAAAAGTCTCATCAATCTCATTAGCAAAATGATGATCCTTTTATGGATCAAGTACATCCACAAGTCTGGTATAGTCCAGCAGGTCTTCACATGTGTGAAGAGTGCCACATCACTCAGATCTATCCATTTGATCCATCCTTGATCCTTATCCAAAGTTGACCTTCTAGAATATGGCCAAAATTCAAAGAGCTAGTCTCCTAGAATATAGGAATATTCTTTACAAAATAGGATCTAAGAAAAATAGTAAACTCTTATCTTCTAGAACTCTATCCACACGTATGAACATCCACTTGCCATGTGGGAGCATTTACTCATGCACATGCAAGGATAAGGTAATTTCTAGGTGACTAGTCAACTTGACTAAAAATAGTCATATCATGTTCACACTTAACTTGATTGATACAAAATCAAAATAGATATTTACAAGTATGAAAAGTACTTTCTTTCACATGTGGAAATAGGCTCCACACGTGTGAAATCAGATCATGAACATTATTGTACTCATCATTGATCTTTTTTTACAATAAAAAATGACAAGTGAGAAGTGACAATTTTCAACACTCCTCCTCACTTCTAACTTGGCAAATCTAATGTACATCTATCTACAATTCCAAAAGCATATCTTAACTTGAAAAATGGATCTTTGGAAAATGGCTTGTTTAAGATATTAGCTATGCTTTCGGATGATGGTACATGATGTAGTTGCACCTCCTTGGATTGTACCTTCTCCCTCACAAAGTGGTGAGCTATCTCAATACGCTTTGTTCTAGCATGGAAGATAGGATTGGAAGCAATTTGTTGAGAAGCTTGATTGTCACAATATATGTAAGGGATCTCCTCGACCTTTAGCACATGTAGCTCCATCAAGAGTCTTCTTAGCCATAGGAGCTCTTTGGTTGTTGAAGTCAATGCCTTGTGCTCGACTTCACAAGAAGATAGTGAGATAGTATCTTGCTTTTTGGAAAGCCAAGATATTACTCCTCCACAAAGGAATGTTGCAAATTCACTAATGGACTTTCTATCCATCTTGTCACTTGCAAAATCTGAATCCGAGTAGACTCTCAAGTGCAAGTTAGATATGCCAAAAGATATAGTACTAGAAACATATCTAAGCACTCTCTTGGCACTTTTCCAATGATGCACTAAAGGAGCTTGCATACTTTGACTCAACTTGCTTACACAAAAACTTAAGTTAGTCTAGTGATGGTTAAATAGATTAGGAAGCCTATAAGCTTTCTAAAGAGGGTGATGTCCTCAAAGGATGCTTCATCACCTTCATTAGTTGCTTTCACAACATGCTCCATAGGGGTGTCAATCCCCTTAAAATCTTTCATACCAAAGTTTTCAAGAATGGAAGTAGCATACTTTGATTGACTTATGAAAGTACAATTGCTACTTCTAGACACTCTTATCCCAAGTATAAACTTTAGGAAGCCTAGATTATCCATCTTGAACTCACTAGATAAATCAACTTTTACTTTGCTTATGCCTTCATCATCATTTCCTGTCATAATGATGTCATCAACATAAAGCACCAAAATGATAATATTTTCTTCATTACATTTGAAATATAAAGAAGGTTCATAAGCACTTAGTACAAAGCCAAGGGAATAGAGAAAATCATGCAACCTAGAGTACCAAGCTCTAGGTGCTTGCTTCAAGCCATATAGGCTCTTCCTTAAGTAGCACACTTTTTGCTCCTCACCAACCTTGATGAAGCCCTCGGGTTGCATCATGTAGGTTTCCTCCTCTAAGAAGCCATTCAAGAAAGCATTTGTCACATCCATTTGGTAGAGATCCCACTTGAACAAAGTAGCAATGCAAATGATTAATCTAATAGCTACAAGCTTAGCTACAGGCACAAATGTTTCTTCATAATCCAATCCTTTTACTTGAAGAAATCTTTTAGAAACAAGCCTAGCCTTGTACTTACTAATAGATCCATCTTGCTTGTACTTTATTCTATAAATCCACTTACATGCAGGTGGCTTCTTCCCTCTTGGAAGATTTACAAGATTCCAAGTATGATTTTCTTCTAATGCATCATACTCTACTTGCATTGCATCTCTCCAAACTTTAGATCTATATGCTTCTTCAAAAGATGACGGTTCTTCAATCAATGTAGCTAAGAAGGAGTAAGAGGTAGAAGATATAGAGTCTTCCTTTTGCTTTTCCTTGTACAAATAGGTGAGCCTTGAGGGCTCGGCCTTGTTTCTTGTTAATCTTCTTGCCGGCTTTGTCAAGATCCTCCTCAGGTTTGTCAAGATCTTCAATGCACAATGGGTTAGATCCATTAGACAAGCTTTTAGAAAATTGTGACTCATCAAAAAGTACATCCTTGCTTACCTTTACTTTTTTGGATATAGGATCGTATATCCTATAGCCCTTGCTATTTTTTCCATAGCCAACAAAAATCCCTTTGAAGGAGGTAGCATCTTCCTTCCTTCTTGTCTCCAAAGGGATGTGGACATAACAAATACATCCAAAGATTTTAAAATCTTTTACATTGGGTTTCTTACCAAACAAAGCTTGATAAGGTGAGATCTCATCAATGGCACTACTAGGAAGTCTATTACACAAGTAATTAGCACAAGTTATAGCTTCTCCCCAAAATGAGATGGGAAGTGATGCATCAAGTCTTAAAGACTTTGCACATTCACATAGACTCATATTTTTCCTCTCGGACACCTCATTTTGTTGGGGGGTGTAGGAACAAGTGTTGCAATTTAATGCCATTGATCTCACAAAAGTCTTTCATTTTATTGGAGGTGTACTCTCCTCCGTTATCACATCTTAGTGTCTTTATGGAAGTACTAATTTGCTTCTCAACTAGAGACTTGAACTTAATGAAAGCTTCATATACAAGACTTTTCTTTGATAGTACTCAATCCATGTGAATCTAGTACAATCATTTATAAAAGTTACATACATCAAGGCACCTCCATTACTTGCATGTGAAAAACTATGTACATCAGAATGTATGAGATCCAAGGGAGAGGGAGATCTTGATGAAGATCTCTTGTAAGAAGATTTGTGTGACTTTGCAAGGCCACATGCCTCACACATCTTTCCACACTTTTTGAAAGCTTTTGGTAGGCCGAGGGCTAGTTCCTTGCTTGCCTTTGACTCCATGGATTGAAGATTAGGATGGTCTAATCTCTTATGCTAAAGCTCTACTTGAGATAGCTCCTCCCTAGCCAAGTTCACACTTTCATTTGCAACATTAGCATCTAACTTGAAAAGTCTACCTTGCTTAATGCCACTAGCTATGCACTTATCATTTTTCAAGATGGAACAAACTCCATTCTTGAAATGTACATCTAGTCCATTGTTCATTCATTGTCCTACACTAAGCAAGTTTCTTGAAATGGTAGGAACATACAAAACATTATCTAGATCTATCCTTTCAAATGTGCCTAAGCAAAGAGGAATAGATCCTATACCATCTATCTTGCATTCTTCATCACTAGTAGTGTATATTGACTTCTTAGAGTCATTACAAGAGAGAAGAGTAGCCCCACTATCTATCCACCATGTGTCTTGACTTGAAGTTGGTGTAGATGCAACCATTAAGGATGTGTTAAATCCATCCTCATCTTCTTCCTCTTGAGCAATTGTAGCGCAGGCATCCCAAAGGGAGCCAGGAACCACGACTTAGCTTCCGAGCCTTAAACAGGTAACATCCACCCAAGCAAGCCATCCAACTCAGCCGACAGGTTAGAGCCCGTTCCCCAAGAGCTTAACCCATTCACGTTCATGCAAGGAACACTCAGAACCAGAAGCCGCGACAGATATGGAAACTACCAATTACTGGACCAAATGGTCCTGACAGCATACCGCTGGCGCCACGGACCGAATGGTCCCTACGGCATACCGCTGGCGTCCCGGGATACGACCCTCAGCTATGTGCCAAGTTAAAAATTTTGAAAGCGGCCTTACAACTGGCGCTTTTACCGAACACTGAGACCCAGAAGGTAATCAGAGTCAGTTTGAGGAAAATCCCAATTTATTGATAAATCTGAGAAGGTTACATTTCAAATGTGTGACCGACCCTAGTCTCCGGGGCGCTAGCATGGCAAGGCGAGAGCCATGACAACATTCCAGCAAGGGAGGCTGAGACTTGGTTGGAGCTCGTCCTGAGTCGCAACCCGCACTCCCCTATAGTATTGGTGTGATTCGGCACCCCCACTCATACCAAGCACTCTACCCAAGCTGGTACAGCACATTTTTCTCTCTCTAGGATTTTCTCTTTCTAGAAAGTCATTTTCTCTCTCTAGATTTTATTGATCCCAAGGCTTCCTTTAATCATGCCTAGATCGTGTGAGGTGATTGCACATCGATCTGAGCTCTCTGGACTCCGCTAGAACCGATCAACGATTTTCAGCCATAGGAACTTGGCGCCGGCTGGATTCTGGTCACTGTGGCGCCGGGAGCAATAGGGGCACTGCTGGCGCCGGAGACATAGCTGGCGCCGATGGTGCCGGAAGTAAAGCTTGTAAAGGTAGCTTTACAACAGCAATGTTCCCTTGATCTCCATTTGCTTGTTGATTCTTCTTCAAGTAACATTCTGAGGCAAAGTGTCCTTTCTTCCCACAAAAGAAACACTTGACACTTGAACTTCTTCCTTACTTTGCCTTTGGAAATTGAACCTCCATTCTTCATCTCGGCCTCCTTTCCTTGATTCTTCTTGAATGGATGTTGTTTCTTCTTGCCTTTGGATGTAAAGTTTTCTTTCTGCTCTCCTCCATTAAGTGACATTCCTTCCATTCTTGTCTTGAGGTGTAGGAGTCTACTCTCCTCGGCCACAAAAACATATAATGGATGGAAGAGTGTCTTGAATAGCAAATGATTGGACCAAGTTGTTGAACTCATCACCTAGACCATTCAATATGATTTGTACTAGCTCTTGATCTTGGATCTTTTCTCCTATAGCACTCAATTCCTTGTTAAGAGATTTGATCCTAAGGACATACTCTTGTCCACTCTCTCTACTTCCTTTCATGCTTTGAAAGACTTGATTCCTTAGCATGAGTATTCTTGAAGTGTTATTGGATTCATAGATACTCTTGAATGAATCCCAAGCCTCTTTTGACGAGGCACAAAAAGACACCTCCTTCAAGAGGTCATTGCATACATTCAACTTTATGCAATGTAGAGCTAATATTGCTCTCTTCTTGTATTTGGTTTGTTCATGGGCAGCTTGAGGCTCTTCCTCAACTCCTAGAACTATGTCAAAGAGGTCATGGATCACTAGGAGTGATTCCATCACTTTCCAAATGGAATAATTTGTGGAAGTGAGTCTCTCACTTGACTCCAACAAATAACCACCCATGGATGACATTGTAGAATGAATGCTCTTCTAAAATCACAAATATTTTTGAATTTTAAAGATCTATGAAAGGCCTAAAGCTCACAAGATTGCCTATAGCCTTGTCTTTATCAAACTAGCACACAAGCTTGAATGATACACAATTAGATTTTGACAAAAATTCCGCTTTCACTCTCACAAAAATTTTTGCTTTACACTTTTCTTAGAGGTTTCACTTCAACCAAGGATATGAACAAATCAGCCTCTTAGATTTGATCTTAAACTCCAAAAAAAAATGCTTCAATGATCCAAACTCTATTTGGTCATAGCTAGATTGAATCTAGATCAATACTATGCTTCAAAAAGCACTAAAAATGAACTAGAATTGAGATTATAGGACCAAAAAACACAAAGTAACTTGAAATGAAAGTGGTTGTATGGCTTCACACGTGTGAAAAGTACATACACAGCCTCCAAGTCGATTTGATCCAGATAGAAACAAGCTATCACTCTAGATGAACTTGCCCTCACTAGTATTGGCCAAAAACAAATTTTGCCAATGATCTTTGCAAGTTTTATGAATCAAATGATCACTCTCTTACTTAGCTATGATACCATGATACAATTTTAGTTTAAAGGACATTAATGATTGTACTTAACAATCATAGAGAGCTATTGGTTGCTTAATCAATGTATCTATCAAGTTCTACACTTTAGATCTTGATCTAGATTCACTACACTTAGATTTAAGCAAGATCAAAACTTCATAAACTAGTGAGAGCGCACTCACACGTGTGGAGTACTATCCACTGTATGGCTTGCAACTGAAACAACAAGTACTTTGGTTCTTGATAGCAATCATTCGATAAAATCACAATTCTATTGACTAGAAATCTCACAAAAGTGTAGAATGTCATCAATCTCATTAGCAAAATGATGATCTTTTATGGATCAAGTACATCCACAAGTTTGGTACAGTCCAGAAGGTCTTCACACGTGTGAAGAGTGCCACATCACTTAGATCTATCCATTTGATCCATCCTTGATCCTTATCCAAAGTTGACCTTCTAGAATATGGCTAAAATCCAAAGAGCTAGTCTCCTAGAATATAGGAATATTCTCTACAAAATAGGATCTAAGGAAAATGGTCAACTCTTATCTTTTAGAACTCTATACACACGTGTGAACATCCACTTGCCATGTGGGAGCATTTACTCATGCACATGCAAGGATAAGCTAATTTCTAGGTGACTAGTTAGCTTGACTAAAAACTAGTCATATCATGTTCACACTTAACTTGATTGATACAAAATCAAAATAGATATTTACAAGTATGAAAAGTACTTTCTTTCACACATGGGAACTCCACACGTGTGTGTTGGCTGATTCTGACGAATCCCCAAGATACTCGTACAAAGCAACTCAAGAGCACCTCTCACCTTAGATCGAGGAGGTCTTTGAGAAGACGAGACTAATGAAGACTGAGAGCTGAGTATGAGAGCCGAGAAATACTAGCTAGGAAAGACATGCAAGAACTGTGTAAGCCTCATGGTGAATCCCGGAAGATGGAATGACCATGTGGGAACTAGTATTTCTAAGCACATGTAATAAATGCAAGTAGACCCCTCATAAAGAAAGTAGAGTGAGCCACCTTTTGATGGTGACCTCTAGTGGAGAGCAATATTCCACTTGTAATTTGTGAAATGTGGAAATTCTACTAGGATGCCACCTTAGGAGCTCTCTTGCTTATTTAAGAGACTCCTTCTTTGTGAAGAGGAGCTTTTTGCATTGTATCTACTCCATGCTTAATAAGAAGATTTTCCATGAGTTTGATGCTACACTAAGCTCCTTGATCATAATGGTTTTCTTGAGTGATGCCCCTATGATCATGCCCTTCCATTCATATTGTGTGTGGTTGTGGATTTAGAGTGGATTAGTTTTCTTGCTTTCCTCGTTGTGGATTAGATTTCTTGTTTTCTTGTGGATTAATGTAGGAGCCAGCATTCAAGTAAACTAAATAGGCTGGATCTGTGGTGTGATTCTTGCATATCTCTGTACAATCCAGTTCTTGATATTCTTGGGATGTCCAAGAATCAAAAGGCTAGTTGGTTTCTTGATTCTTGGACTTCTAACATGTTATAGATTAGTTTCTTGTTTCTTGTTTTGTCAATTTATGCAAGGTAGTTCAGTGTTAATGTAGTGTAGGCTCTGATTTCAGTCCGTTTTAAGTGTAGGTAGCTGTAGAATCTGTAGAACATTGTGAATGAGCGTTCTTGGCCTGCATCCATGTAGAATGTAAGTGCGTTCAAGAGTGATGTCTCTGAGTTGTCCTCTGACAGGCAGGACATAAAAAAAATACTACAACAAAACTTTGTTCCTTCTACCTGGGTTGGCATCGTAAAATCAATCAAGAAACTATCTAATGATTGCCATGAAGCCTGATAACAGGCAGAAATGATTCTGTAAGCAAGAAGCAGAAAAGTAAACAATAGGTCCTATGGAGCAGGGGATCTGTCAACATTTGACCCATTTCTCACATAATGAAACGACATATGCTGCAAGACTATCTTTGATCGGACCCATGAACGCAATCTGAAATGTCTCTAGATCTGTTCATAGCTCAGAACGACCTGCACACACCATTCCCATGCCCTGCATACATCCTTAGCTCCTTCTACATCATCCTCTACCCGTAGCTTACCCATCGTCTCCACCTCCCTCTGTCACCATCTCAGCCGAGCACCCTGTCTCACGTCTCAACCGAACACCCTCTCTTCCATCTCAATCGAGCACCCTGTCTCACGTCTCAACCGAATACCCTCTCTTCTATCTCACCCGAGCCTCTCTCTCTTACCATCTTGACCGACGCAACGCAGGTGCATCAAAAAAAAAAAATTATCTCAACCAGAGCTCACGCTCACATTTCAACCGGAGTGCTCAGTTAAATCTCAACCGACACAGTGCATCCCATCTCAACCGAAGCCTTCCTTTGAAATCTCAACCGAAGCACTTCTTTGGAATCTCGACTGGAGCCTTCCTTTGAAATCTTGACCGAAGCACTTCTTTGAAATCTCGATCGAAGCGCTCATTGGAATCTCAGCCAAAGTGTTCGCTGGAATCTCAGTCGAAGTGTTCGCTGAAATCTTGACCGAAGCGTTCATTGGAATCTTAGCCAAAGTGTTCGCTATAATCTCATCCGAAGTGTCCGTTGAAGTCTCAGCCGAAGTGCCTGCTCAGATCTTGAAGCCGAAGTGCCGGTTCAGATCTTGACCAAAGCCAAAGTGCCCGTTCAGATCTCGACCGAAGCCGAAGTGATGTCGATTGGAGCTGAAGCGCCCACTCAAATCTCAACCGGAGCCGAAGGAGCGATCAAATATCGACCGGAGGGATTCAATCAGTTCTCAACAGAAGCAATCAGGCCAAAGCTCGACCGGAGCAAGTAACACCCATCTCGATCGGACCATAACTTTTGATCAACACCTCTGATTGCCATTTCGACCGAACCACCATCTTCACAACACCTTCGAGACTGAAAAAAAAGAAGGCATGAATACCAATTTTTTTTCAAAAAACAACACCCATACCAATAGAATGCTCTTTTCATACTGAGTTTTCCCTTGACTTCCTAAAAAAACCCAGAAAAAATCGAAAAACACCAAAAACCCTAAAAAATCCAAAAACACCATAAACACATACCCAACACAAAAAAGACACAACAATACCCAATGGCCGACAATACAGATCCTGACATCCTAGAAAACTATCCATACGAGATCAGGTCCCCTATCAGACATCATAGATTCTACCGAATGTGGTCCCAACCCTACGAGCCATCCACAAATCCATTCGAAAGACAAGAACATGATAGAGCCAAGTCCTCGCAATCCAGAACCCATGTTCATGGTGTGGAAACATCCCATGCCAGAACCAACCTTAATGGAGTCTCTGCTACCCACAATGCTCATCATGAGAGACGTACACCCAAACTAGATCTACCAAAGTTTGACGGTAGTTCGGACCCTCAAAGATTTTTGCAAATCTTTGAGAATGCATGTGATGTATATGGCGACTCTTCTCGATGACCATGATCGATCGAACACGAGAATGGTTTTTTAACCTTGATCGTGAAGATAAACGTGACTGGTCACTCTTGAAGATGCCTTTATCAAACACTTCAAGCCATTTTGCAAAATAGAAAGCCCTTTTGTCAAGCTAAGTAATATCAAAATGACAAAAGATGAACGAGTACGAGACTATATTGAGCGTTTCAAACATCTCAAAAGTCAAGTACAAGAACAGCCCTCTGAACATATGCACATCATCTGGTTCTTAGTCGGCCTTCCAAGATGGATTAGACGCGAGCTTAAATCCAGTGATGAATATGTGAGCCTAAAGATAGCTATGTCTGATGCCATCAAGGAAGAAGACGAAGGATCAGATATTGATGAATCTAGGGAAAGACAAGCACCACATGCTCCTGACCATGCGTCGAAACCGATCGAGGTCACCCGATCGAGGACATAAACTTTGGAAATCACAGCTGGCGTTGCTTAATAAGCAACACCAACTTCAAATGGAGAAACTCACCAATGAGTTTCAAACTACTCTGAAGTCTATCCAAAGCAGTATGTCTGGTCAGTCAAACCCTGCACAGTTACTTTATAGACAAAAAACAATATGCTGCCCACACTGTTGGGCTACGCATCTTGTTGATGCTTGTCCTTCATATCGACCTATCCAAGCACATACAGTTCAACAATATGAAGAACACCCATCACAATCTGGAAATGCCTTGTCTTATCATGAATATCCACCAGCAAGTCCAGAACCACTAGCCATACAATATGGCTACACCATTGTACAAGGGCCACTGCACACCAGATGTTTCATCTGTGGTGAAACCAGCCACTTCGTGGGGGATTGTCCAGTTAAGACCCAGTACCATGCTGAGTGTCCCGAATGTATCCGAAAACATAGTTTCAAAGACTGTCCAAAACAACCAATTAAGATCCTACCTACCCGTCACGTCAGCTATGAATCACAATAGGATCTTCATGACAACAACACAAGCACCATAGCAACCAACAGTTAAACCTGCTGCTCGATCGAGAAGTTTCTTGTAGACTTCTACATCACCATCCAATACACCAGCTCCATAGTACAAAAAGACACTAATATGAAATGATTCCTTGTCGAAAGAAAGTAAAACCGATATTCCGTCATCTGCTACAATGTCCAACCAAGAGCAATCTCCACAAGGAATTGACAGTTTTTCTCCCCTTCTACAACCTCAAATCTATTTGTCTTTCCACATGCAAATAAGATTTCCAATGTGCCAATACACAATATTTCTTGGATTCGGAAATCCAGATAGAGATTCGGTTCTGAATCTCTTGTTCACAGAGGTCCTCAAGACATAGTACCTCAATGATACCTGCATCTCAAGCTATATCTTACAATATCTGCTATCAATGATGGTAGATTTTAGTGTCACCAACCCTGTCTTGTTTTGACAAGGGCATGTCAGAGTAAGTCACATTACTCTAAAATATTGCAACTATCAAGGTACATTATCAATGTTGATGAATGCAAGTTTTGTTCGACAAGTGCTATATAGTTCTCACTATCTATAATGTTTGTATATTTCCTTGTTTCTCTTCACCTATTTTGTGTGACTGATTTTTGCATGAGGAATAGCTACTACACAAGAGTCTTCTATAGAGCATCTTCAAAACACATTTTCATTCATCTATCCATCTTTAGATTACCATGTACAACAGTTTCAAATTTTTGAAAACTATGAGAAATCCATGACAAGTTAGAGTTGATTCCTGCACCTCATTGCCATATTATTCTTTGAGTCAACTACAACAAGATCGAAACAAATTTAGTTAAAATTTGTTCAATCTTTAGTCCAGTCACATGTTCAACGAGTTTCAACTACGCGTTTCACACGCCGATCCAATCCTGAGCATGAACAATCACCAGCAACAACATCCCCACCAACAGATTTTTTTTTGGGGGGAGAGACTGGATTTGCTTGGATCCACTGGAGCAGTTACGCTGCCAGCAACAACACCAGCAAGATCGACAGCCAAGGTCACAAACCCAAAGTCGACAATGACAAGGCTAAGAAGACAGATGGGAAATTCAAAGCGACTCGATCAGAAGAAGTAGCCCAGTCATGACGAAGATCCTTCAGAAAGGAAAACACAAGCATTGGAAAATTAGTCTCCTTATTCAACCAACCTCTTGCCATACTTCTGCGTCCATTCTCATGTCTATTGTCCACACCGTCTATCGTTGTCACCACCACCCTCCCTTCCATCTATTTGTTTATCATCAGTTTACTGTTTTTTTGAGAAATTTCCAGTTTTTGATAGTCTTACCGAAGCAGCTGATATATCATTGCAAGTGTCTTGTGGAGATCAACTACCACCTATATTGGTTGTTCAGCCGAAAAAGACCTACAAAAGCAGGTGAAGCAGATAGAAGAAATAAAAAGAAAGATCCAGGAAGCTGAGGAGGAAAGGACAAAACTTAAGCAACAGATGAGTCAGATCGATCTAGATCAAAAGAAACTCTCTGGAGTGATGATAGTTGAATCCCCTCTTATGAAGCCCAAAGAGATCCAAAAGTAACTTTGGCAACTGGTTCCACTTTGGATGAATGCTGCAGAAAGGCCTTGAGTGGAAGGGCCTCCATGTAGTTGAGGATCTGAATGTCAAAAATGTATGGTCTATATTGAAGAAACATTTTGTTTCCAATGCCAAAGCTTTGCTAGCTTTCAATTTTGAACCTTTGACAAAAGCCGACATGACACGACAAAACATGAAATCAGTCGTGCTCCTCAATAGCCAAGAAGATCAACCAAGTACCATGGGGTACAGATATCTGATCTGATATCATGGCATCAACAAGAGTATTCTAGATCGTGGCTAATTTGCCACTCTTGTAATTCATGATTAGTTGTAGATGTTTAATTGCTCTAATCTAGAAGTTACATGACACAACTATATACTTTCTGTTTGATGCATAATAAAGTAAGTCTAATGCTAGTAAGCAAGACAAGAAACATGAAGAAATTCAGAATACACGTCCGCTTGCGTGCGAGACAATTCTGCATAGGATCTATAGATCCACAAGTCCGCTAGTAAGTGAGACACAAATTCGTGAGAGAAATATTTTTCTCACGCCAACGCACTGCGTGGATCTGCATGCAGTGCTTGAAGAATAAAAAAAAATCAATAGATGATTTTGTAGCTGTTGTGCACATTATTAAGCTAGATGATTGTATGATCTTGAATGTAAATTTGTTTGCGGCTATTTGTGTGTCTGATTCACTTGCTCATTTAATTCCACACTTGAATGCTACAAAATTGTTAACGTAGACCAACAGTGTCTGACTATTCTTTGAAGGATTGTAGGAGTGATACAGCTGGCAGTGACCAACGATCACATCTGAATTCCTGACGAACTGATCTTGTTTGCGAATCCTTTCGCTTTGTGCTTTGCTTTGCTTCACGATCACTTAGCTATAAGGGTAAATCAATTACAGAGCTCACCCAAGTTTCATTTTGTTTCATCATGTTTCGTCTCGTCTCGTTACAGAGTGATTGATCTTGTCACGAACTCTTTCGCTTCATTTCGTTTCGTGTTGTTTCGTGATCTGTGCTTCTAGCATGAATCAATGTCAATGCAAGTTTCGCTTCATTTCGTTTTTGTTTAGAATTTGTCTCGTTTTGTTTGGTTGTGTTACTGAGCCTGCTTGATCCAACTTGAACAGAAATAATTCGAGTGTCATGAATCGTTCATGATTTAATTTCATCAGTTTGTCACCAGAGTCTTGGCTAGAATTTTGCATTTTTTGAGTGCATTATATTAGTCATCATATTTGTTATCTTTTGTTCTTTTTAAGATAGATATAAAGGATGTCTTTATCTCATTCTTGTTTACCTTTGATTGAGAAGTTTGGCGCATGAAAATAGGAGATCAACCATAGGTTATGCCTTTAATATTGGAAAGGGTTATTTCTCATTGGGTACTAAGAAATAGAAGATGTCTCTCTCAACTACATAAATTGAGTATATCCACCAAATGACAAAATTGACAAAAATGTAAAAAAAATTGCACTAGAAATGCGAAAAAAAAATAGCGGAAAAAGTTTGAAATAAAGAATAATAATCCACGGTGTGTTTCAAATAAATGCATCCACTGGACACATTAACCGGAGTCTGGTATATATATATATATATATATATATATATAAATTGGAGTCTGGACGGAGAGATGAGATACACATCCTATTTGTTATGATTATTATTATTCACATTTGATCGATCAATGGAGAGAGAGAATTAGTAATCATGAGTGTCCAATTTTTTCATCTACTCTCCATAATCTTCACTCTCCTTTCCATCTCTCTAGCACCCATCTCTCTCTCATACTACTCACATGGCGGAAATTAGCTGGAGAAGTAGCGCTCATGCATGAATATCAAGCTTAATCCATTAGTTGAGCCATATTCGATCAATCATATTCAGCCACTGGATTTTGCTTCTCGCAGGTCCTACCCTAATTACGTAGTCGGAGGAGAACTTCATCACCAGGTAGACTCATTGATCGATCTCTACAATATCATAAGAGTATGCCATATTTTTGCAAATGAGGTTTCACCATTGCTTCCGATTTTTTCATCAGTCTACACATCTCTCTCTCTCTCTCTCTCTCTCTCTCTCTCTCTCTCTCTCTCTCTCTCTCTCTCTCTCTATCTCTCTCTCTCTCTCTCTCTCTCTCTCTCTCTCTCTCTCTCTCTCTCTCTCTCTCTCTCTCTCTCTCTCTCTCTCTCTCTCTCTCTCTCTCTCTCTCTCTCTCTCTCTCTCTCTCTCTCTCTCTCTCTCTCTCTCTCTCTTCCTTGGTTAGGACTGAATAGTTTGGGGAAGGTAATCACCAAAAGTCTCTCCAGTGGAATTCATCTTCCAGAATGCACTCATAAGATTGATGTATAATTTATAGCTCTTTCGTTAGCGCTATGCTAGAGTAGGGTGGAAGGAAAGGCACTAATTATTTTCTTTTGACATGCATTTAGAAAAAGTCCTCGATCATCTCGCTCTCTCCCATCCTCATCATGCTCCATGTAGCACTCATGGGTAATTGAGAGTCCAGCACTCCAGCACATGAATGACACTTGGGCCTCTCAAAAAAATGAAAAGAGAATTATGTGTACAAACTCACCTGATGGAGATTTTGAACGAGAGAAATGGATGAATCTGGAAGAGAGAGAGAGAGAGAGAGAGCCAAACTTAAACTAGTGTTTTCCTTCAAACTTAAAGGCAAGGTGATTGATACATGGGCAGGCGTTTAGACATGATCAATCTTTGTTGAATCTGCCAACGATCTACAACTACGTAATGGATACCCGAGTGCATATTCCGCCCATTTGTGAACATATTAAAAAGAAAAATATGTTGTTGTTGCTCATCCGCGCTTCCATCGTGCCAGCCGTGGAACTTTAGCGATGTACCACAAAAAATTTAAAAAGTAGATTTGCTGTGATAGAGTTAAGAAAATGTGTACCCCTATCGCTGATAAGTTCTAGAAGACAGCCAAAACGAACAATAACATGTTCATAGAAAAATTCTGTGGTAGAACAAGCGTCAGCATTGCGAACAGCTCTTGCTTCAACCCATTTAGTACAATAGTCTGTAGCTATTATGATATAGTGAGATTGGGTGTGTCTAGCAGCGAAACTAATGGGTCCAACATAATCAATTTTATATTTCTGAAAAGCTTGATCAGTTGTGACAGGATGTAAAGGCATGTAGTTGGTCTTTTGAAATCGTTTGGTTCTTTGACAAACATCACAGGCCTTAGTGTAGGTGTGAGTATCTTTAAAGAGGGTTGGCCACCAAAATCCTGCCAACAGGATTTTCTTAGCAGTCATTTCGGAAGAAAAGTGAGCTCCTCCAAACCTTCATGAGTGAGGGATATAATAGAGTGTACTTTGCCTTCAGTAAGACAATGTCGAATAATTCCATCTAACCCTTGCTTGTAAAGTTGGCCTGCAATTAACGTATAGGGTTTGGTTTTGAGGACCACCACACGTTGTTCAGGTTTAGAGATGGATCCATCTGCCTTGAAGTTAAATATTCTATGATTTCCTTGGCCCAAATGGGTGTAGAGTCAACTTGAAATAAGATGGCATCGGGTAAATCATCGTTGACGCCTTGATCTGGGGTGGGTAGGTTAGAGATTCGAGATAGATGGTCTACTAAAAAATGTTGAACGTCCTTTCGAACCACGATCCTAAACTCATATTCGTGTAGTAATAGGATCCATTGAGTAATACGACTGATCGTGCAAGTCTTGTTAATGAGATATAGGAGTGCTTGATGATCAGTGAAGAAGGCAAAAACTTTTCCCAGTAGATATGATAAAACTTCTGAACCGCATATACCATTGCCAAAGCTTCATGCTCAGTAGTGATATAGTTGACTTCAGCAGGTATCAATTGTCTACTAGGAAATCAGATTGGATAATCTTTTTTGAATTCTCCCGATTGGGTGAGCACTTCTCCAATGGCATACTTAGATGCATCAGTATGCACATGGAATTCCTTGGAATAATCAGGAGCCTAGAGGATAGGTGCATTGGTAAGGGCTTCTTTGAGTTGATTTCCATGCGACATGTAATTCATCAGTCCATTTGAGGACAACAGCTACTTTGTGGATTAAGCATGCTTTATTAGCAAGGTCAAAAATAAAGCAACGATAGTAGTTGGTGTGGCCAAGGAAAGAATACACTTCGCGGATGATATGTGGTTCCGGTAGATTTTGAATGATTAGGATCTTTTCGGGGTCAGTTGTGATGCCATTTTTTGAAATGATATGTCCTAACACATTACCGTGTGTTACCCAGATTTGGCATTTTTTAGGATTCAAGGAGATGTCGAGGTGTTGACATTGGATAAAAATTTCCTCAAGCATAGACAGGTGTCATGTTTCTTCTAAATGTGCACCTAAATCATCCAAGTAAACTTCTACGGTATAGCCCATCTGTTGAGAAAAGACAGCTTGCAGAACACGTTGGAAAGTGCTAGGAGCATTACAGAGACCAAAAGGCATGACTTTCCAACATAAGGTTTCCCATTTTGTGGCAAAAGATATTTTACGTTGATCTTCTTCAGCAATTTGGATCATATTGAATCCGCTAAAGCCATCTAAAAAGGAATAGGCCTCATCTCCTGCTAGATTTTCTAAGATGGATTCTCCGAAAGGTAATGGAAAATGATCACGTTCTGTGACGACATTAAGTTTCTTAAAATTGACACAGATCCGGAGTTTTCCATTTTTCTTAGGAACGATGACAATTGGGGAGACCCACTTCTATGTTCGATTTCGTAGATGATTTATAGTTTTTCTTTGACTTTGGCCTTGTAGATCAGATTACATCTGTAGGGACGGCTAGCAGTTGGTCTCACACTCCGGTTTAAGGGAAATATGATGCACAACTCCCTGGGGTGAGACTCCTTTCATGTATTTATAAGACCACGCGAAGACATGTCGATATTTGCGCACAAGCTTTCAAGCATTCTTCGTTGTTCCCGATTGAGATGAGCCCCGATGTGGACGATGTGTTCGTTACTTTCATGTGTCTCACTCAAGGAGAGAGTGATGGTTCGGGCAGGGCCTTCATAGGGTGAATTATCGTTTGGCTCACGTTGAGCTTGGGGTAATTGGATTCTTACATACTCAATCGTATAGCCCTTAAAATATGCAGGCACATCATGGGCTGCGGATTCGATGGGGTCCTTTCCTTTCAAGTGTCTGGATGGTGATTTGAGAGGTTCGGGGATTGGTGTCGGATGCGATCTCATGAACTTCCCTAGGAGTGGTAAGGTCTCCAGGTGGTTGAATTTGAAGGGGTTTCTTCATCCTTTCTTTCATGGTATGGCCACGAGTTGTGGCTTCGCTGGACATGAGGTGTGCGGATGAGAAAGTGGTGGCACATCATGGAGGATTTCATCATCGATTTGAAAATTTGTTTCCCCCTCACAGAGGTCTCATGGATAGTTTGGTCGTTTGACTCGGTATAGCTTGGTATCATGTTTTTCAACGGTAACTTCGGCAACTAGTTCCACTTTGGATGACTGTTGCGGAAAGGCCTTGAGTGGAAGCGCCTCCATGTAGTTGAGGATCTGAATGTCAGAAATGTATGGTCTATTTTTATCTTTTGTTCTTTTCAAGATAGATATTAAGAATGACTTTATCTCATTCTTGTCTAGCTTTGATTGAGAAGTTTGGCACATGAAAATAGGAGATCAACCATAGGTTATGCCTTTAATATTGGAAATGGTTATTTCTCATTGGGTACTAAGAAATAGAAGATGTCTCTCTCAACTACATGAATTGAGTATATCCACCAAATGACAAAATCGACAAAAATGTAAAAATGATTGCACTAGAAATGGGGGAAAAAAAAATAGCAAAAAAAATTTGAAATAAAGAATAATAATCCACGATGTGTATTTCAAATAAATGCGTCCACCGGGCACATTAACCAGCTTCATCATGCTTGGACTTATATATATATATATATATATATATATGTATGTATATATATATATGTGTATGTATATATGGATTGGAGTCTGGATGGAGAGATGAGATACACATCCTATCTGTTATGATTATTATTATTCACATTTGATCGATCAATGGAGAGAGAGAGTTAGTAATCATGAGTGTCCAATTTTTTCATCTACTCTCCTTAATCTTCACTCTCCTTTCCATCTCTCTAGCACCCATCTCTCTCTCGTACTACTCGCATGGCGGAAATTAGCTAGAGAAGCAGCGCTCATGCATGAATATCAAGCTCAATCCATTAGTTGAGCCATATTCGATCAACCAAATTCTACCACTGGATTTTGCTTCTCACAGATCCTACCTTAATTACGTAGCCGGAGGAGAACAACATCACCAGGTAGACTCATTGATCAATCTCTACAATATCATAAGAGTATCTCATATTTTTGCAAATGAGGTTTCACCATGGCTTCCGATTTTCTCATCAGTCTCTCTCTCTCTCTCTCTCTCTCTCTCTCTCTCTCTCTCTCTCTCTCTCTCTCTCTCTCTCTCGCTCTTCCTTGGTTAGGACCGAATAGTTTGGGGAAGGTAATCACCAGAAGCCATTCTAGTGGACTCCATCTTCCAGAATGCACTCATAAGATTGAACATGTGTATAATTTGTAGCTCTTTCGTTAGCGCTATGCTAGGGTAGGGTGGAAGGAAAGGCACTAATTATTTTCTTTTGACAAGCATTTAGAAAAAAGTCCTCGATCATCTCGCTCTCTCCCATCGTCATCATGCTCCATGTAGCACTCATGGGTCATTGACAGTCCGGCACTCCAGCACATGAATGACACTTGGGCCTCTCAAAAAAATGAAAAGAGGATTATGTGTACAAACTCACCTGATGGAGATTTCGAACGAGAGAAATGGATGAATCCGGAAGAGAGAGAGAGAGAGAGAGAGAGAGAGAGAGAGAGAGAGAGAGAGAGAGAGAGAGAGAGAGAGAGAGAGAGAGAGAGAGAGAGAGAGAGAGAGAGAGAGAGAGAGAGAGAGAGAGAGAGAGAGAGAGAGAGAGAGAGAGAGAGAGAGAGAGAGAGAGAGAGAGAGAGAGAGAGAGAGAGAGAGAGAGCCAAACTTAAACTAGTGTTTTCCTTCAAACTTAAAGGCAAGGTGATTGATACATGGGCAGGCGTTTAGACATGATCAATCTTCGTTGAAGCTGCCAACGATCTACAACTACGTAATGGATACCCGAGTGCATATTCCGCCCATTTGTGAACATATTAAAAAGCAGAATATGTCGTTGCTGCCCCTCCGTGCCACCAATCGCCGCCCTGCCCATTCTGTCAATTTGATTCATTGACTGCGAAATGCCACGTGGCCTTTTGAGATTGGATAAGATAAATCCAAGTGCTCATTAGAGTTCATGTGAAAAAAAGCCCCAATGGATCATGGGCCGGGCAGAAATCTCTCTGGAAATCCTTACCCGGCCCATTCCATAATACTACCGGAACGTTTTCAGAAAGACTGTTGGTGGAAGAGCGGCACGGAGCTACCTCTTATACTACTACATCCAATTAAAACTTGCAGCTTGCTGCAAACAGTACAGTACTCGCTGAATGAATTGCACCCACACATGCAGCTGCACCTAAAGCTCGAATCGCAACTCTTCCGAAGGTAAACGCCTCGTCTGCATGAGCTGACCAAGTACCAAAAACGATTTTCATCTTTCCTGTTAAGTACCAAAAACTTTGAAATTCCTGTAATACAATCAGAGCAGCAATCTGAAGGGAGAGATAGATCGAGAGGCAATCACAGAGGCTGTAATTTGACAGGAGGTGCCTGCATTCATATTTGCACAAGCAGCAGCAGCTACCTCAGATATGGATCTTTCTCTTTCCTTGAACTGTAATTATAAGCGAGCATTGGAAGGTGAAGAATTAGTCAAGTGCCCTCATTGTGAATCTCTTAATACAAAGTTTCGCTTTTTCAACAATCATAAAGAGAATCAACCGAGATATAAGTGCAAAGATTGCGGCCTCACATTCACAAACAATGGGAAGGTAAGAAAAAGGAGTAAGCTGCATGTGCATGAGCAAGAAGAGCAAGTGCTAGTCATGACTCAAAATATTGCACATGAAGAAACAACTGAATTTGAAGGATTATCTCCACCAAACACTTGGCAAAGAACATTGGAGTTGGACAAATTAGGAAGTAATTGCTTGCATTGTGGCTCCATGGATATCAAATTCCGCTATTTCAACAACAAAAAGCAAAGCCAAGCGAGATACCTATGCAGAAATTGTCATAAAACATTTACACGGGGTGGAAAATTAAGGAGCGGGACTACGAAGCTGGTTAATTCAGTGCAACCAAGCCCCCGTGATTATAACGTCAAATCCCCTATAATTGAGGAAAATTTCGACAATATTGAAGCATCACCACCAACACTTGATCAGGGTTGTTGGGACGACTACAACGTCTTTGACATTCAAAACGAAACTTTATTGAACATATTCACGGAAGAAGATGCAAAGCTGGTTGAAGATTGGATTGGAGGATTGACAGTTGATCAGCTTATGCGCAATATTGAATCTGATCAAACATGTGCTATGGGAAATTCGTATATGTACGAGGATCAAAGTCGCAGCAATATGCATACTGAAAGCCTTGAAGCAACCGAGCTCCCAATTGAAGATAATTTGGACAATGACTATCTACTCAACATTGAAGATTTGCAGTTCACAATGGAAGATTTGGGCAAGCTCGACTTTCTAGAGGACATTGAAGATTTGCTGGATTCATTGGAGAGTCATAGTCCAAACAATACTACATAGCAAACTATATATTGCTCTTCTTTCTATATCAACAGACATTCAATAATTGTAGGCTTGAGATTTCATTCTTTCTCCCATAGCTTTTTCTTGCTTTGTATCATCTCTTCTTCTACATACTCCCTTAATAATTCCCATTGAAAAACAATCTTGTGTTGCTTTGCTACATGTAATTGGGTTGATTATTCCATTGCCCATTGGTAGTAGATCCATGAGTCACGTCTTAATATCCTATCTTGAGCAAACAAAAAAAATTTGTAAGAAGAATATTTAAAACTTCGTTGAAGACACTAATATGAAGCATCAGGGTCTTGAATATTAGTGCACCTTGTTTTCTTACATATACTAATTATGGGTCATTATATTTAATTAAATAAAACTTTTTAAATGTTACTTCTACACTTTTGTCACAAATCACATTACCACAATACAAGCAAAAACTACTTCAAGAAGTCTTTTTGCACTCCTCTCATCATACTTATGGTCTATTGCTCACCAAAAAAATGCCTATGGGACAACGGATACCCTCATGCGACTACCTTTTTTGGGGTGCGCAGGCTTCCACACTGCCAACACTTGCCATGTAATGTAACCACAAAAAAGGACATGTATTGCATATAATTCATTTTTGCCAATACAACTATAAGGGAGTATGTTTTGTCCTTGAGGGAGAATGTGGGAGATGTTGGAGTGTTTTAAGATACTATATTAGTATTGTGTTCTTTCTCCAACAATCTAAAGGTGTGAGTATGTAGGAAATGGTGGTTATAGTATTTTTTTCATTAATCTAGTACTACTCTTATCATTGTCTTCTATCTTTACAAACATCAAAACAAGTTTAAACAATGAAATGATGAATGTAAATAAACAATAACCAAGACAAATGAGCTCATCCAGAACACTTTGACACTACTTCCATCCCCTAGCACTAGTCTAACTATCCAAATATTAACATCAATCACTGAGCAGCCCTCTCCCATGTAAGTCTTCTCAAACTATTTCAAGCTTTAACACTAGTTGCTAGTACTACTTTAGTTCTAAAAAGCACACAATATAAAATGGTAGCCAAATGATGGGAGAACTGGTGGGTCCTCGAGATCTCCTTTCCTACAAGCACGTATTTTCATAGCAAATGTCAATGTGAGCGATAGCCGAGTATTAATATCTAGATTTTCAAGAAATCTTGAAAAGAAAAGAGCAATAAAGACACAATGGCTTGGACACAAGACTTTCTTGAAAATTAGCTTTAGAAATAGAAAAGCTGAAAATACACATAAAAATGTCTTTCCTTCTAGGGAGTTTGGACATTATGCGAGCAAAAAGTGTGGGTTTGGCAAGTATATTTTGTCAAAATCTATCAACTATGGTCAATGTCAAATTCAAATTTCAAAACATTGGCCCAACTCAACCTACCAAGCATGAAAATCACATGTAATTCAAGTCAAGATGATACATAAGATTTTGACATGAGATCACAACATGACATTCATAACTTTTTTGGTCATTTATAGACAATATGAACGCGGTTGTGAATGTCAAGTTTATTTTGCTCCTAGTTCTACTCGTTGGCGAATAAAGTTGATACACAAAAGAAAAAATTGAAATCGTTTTATTTTGCTCCTAGTTCTACTCGTTGGCGAATAAAGTTGATACACAAAAGAAAAAATCTTTGTCACTTACGAGTTCTATTCATTAACAAGTAGATCTAGTAGAACCAAAAATGAAAAGAAAAATTCTTTTGACTTACTATCTTTGTTCACTAGTGAGAGTTAGCAAGGCAAAATAAATAGTTCAATTAAATTATTTTACAATGAATTTTTCAATCTTTTGAAAAGAAAATCAATATTCTATTTTGTTTTTCAAAAAGTAAAATTCAAATCAAATAAACTCTACTCAAGTAGAGTTGGCGACTCTTTTTTTTTTTTTGTCATTCGAAATTCTATAAACAACCCTTTGCTATATAAAGACCTAGAGGTTTGGTTGTCTTTATTAATAAATATTATGATTTTGGAGTTTGATATTTGTACATTAAGTTCACATATTTTCAGTTCCATTTTATCTTAAGACTATGAAAAAAACAAGAAAAAAAAACTCACAATACTTATAGACATCTATTCACAATTTGTCCATCTTCCCTTATTGGGAAAGGAAGGAGATGATTTGTGATTGGAACACAGCACTTGAACTGAAAGTCCAATCAAGTTTAACTACTTGGATTAACTATTTTTAAGATTTTAAACTCAACTTTACAATTTCTTTAGAACTAAGCTATAAAATGGCCATTTAATTAAAGATTGCTTGTGCTTCTATGCTAATCAGCTACATTACTGTCAAGCTAGACTTATATTAAAAGAAAAGATAATCTTGGGCATACTCCTATTTATCTATACATATGGTTTACAAATCATTTTTGATGTTTACAATTTGGCCTATGTCCAAACTTAGCATTGTCTTAGAATCGACCACACTTAGTGCACTAGTAGCATTTATGTTGAGATTGGGGTAAGTGGTGGAGGAGAGAGGAGCATAAGGGGAGCATAATGAAGAGGTATGGTGCTGGATAGAGGGAATATGGAGGTGTCGGAGGTGAAGTAGGCCTTTCAAATTCTTAAGCTAGGAATGAGAAACATGGCTAGGGGGAATTCCATAACTAGTTATTGGAATCCGGTAAGCATACTTGAACGCCTCCAAAATTTTCGTTTCAAATCGCTATGCTTCAAAACTTGGTACTCCTTTATCTGGATGTACTCTAGCGCGCATACATGAAGGTTGAGCCTATGTACAGTTCAACTGACTTGAATGGCAAAACTTTAAATTTTCCTTGGATTATGGGCCAACATAGACATCTCTTTTCCTCTATGCTAAGTTGGTCCCATAACCAGAGAAAACCTTCTTTTTCCCACATTGACTGCCAGTTCTCGAATGCCATGCCTATTGAGCTTGGTAGCATCAAATAATCGACATGCCATTGCAATTCGATGTTAAGATGGCAAGGACTCCACTTCCAAAATCATTCAGAAGAAACTTGAAAATGTTCTGCACATATGTACCTTCGTCTGATTTCTCCTTGGTCGTTTTGCCTTAGGCTATGCTTCTGCAACGTCCTGGCTGTGGATGTCTACAGCGAGCTTCTAGTCTTTGAGATATTGTTTTAGATCTGCTACTTCCTTTTGAAGGTCAAAGATTTTGATGCAGGCTTCAACATACTCTAAGTGATCAGCAACTCCCGAACATTTGTGAGTTGCCTGAAATTGCTTCGCCAATTCTTCAATCTTCTCTAGGGCTTGCAAATATTCCTCGTGTGCATCTGGCCCAGAAGGAATTGTTGTCTCGGCGGATAGTTCATTCAGCTCGGTGAGTTCTTCTTCGACTAACACTTTGTTGTTTTCGAGCGGAAGAAGAAACTTGACTCAAAATTTTTTGAGCATCTGGTCCTGAAGACACTGCAGCTTCAAGAGATCAATCTGAATTGATCCAAAGTTGTTGCATAATTCTAAGGCAGTTTCTATCTTTATTCTCCTAGTAGTCTTGAAGAGTGGTCTGTAGAGTGGTCTTTTGTGCATTGACCTTATTAAGCTTAGTTGTCAAAGAATCAAAATTTGTCTGCAATTCTGCAGACTTGGTCGTTAGTGTCTTATTGCTGTCCTTGTATGATTGGGCTTTGTCAATTGATTGTTGGAGAATTCCGCCCAAAGAGCGATTTCGCTCAGTCAACAACTTGTTGTCTGCCTCTAGAAATGTAATCTTCTCAGCCAACATTATAATGTTGCTGGTCATCTCGTCCGTATGTTGGAATAATTGCATCATGCTATCTTGGATGTGCAGATCATAGACATGGATTTTACCAACAATATCCTTGGCACCCAAGAAAAATTGACGATTCCATCTGTATAAATTCTCTTTGTCGTCCTCATCCACGTTCATTGCCTCCTCATCAACCCCTTTGTCTTTGTCTTGCATCTGCGTGTCGGAGATGGTGTCCTCGCCATCCGTGGATGCAGAGCTCTTTGGCTTCTCAGAAGACCCGTCTGTAGCTAGGACGATGGCCAAAGTATCGGCTGTAGTAGAGGGCTCAGGTATATTCTGTGCAGCAACATTTGACTCTGTTTCCTCATTCATTGAAAATGCTCAACATTTATACTGCAAATCTAAAAGAACCGAGTCAATTGACTTATCAAAAACCAAATCGAAAACAACTTAGTTAGGCCATTCACTAGTCTATTTGCCTTTCGTATATCTGGAGCCCCGGATTGCATGATGTACCACTCTAAAAAGTCCTATACATTGCGGATGGAGAACCATCCACAACTATGTCCATCCTCTTGTTGAGTTGCCTTCAATCACAAAACGTATAATAGGTTAGTTATGCACTCTGAAAAAAACAGATCATATTACCTATCAAATACTTGATGAGAAATACTTACTTCTACATCAACAATCTCCAGGTGTCTATTTACAATGGCCCCATCCGGCCTTGGCAAAAATGGCAACATTCTGTTGTACATCACGTCCATTTTGGCATGGGTAGACTTTAAGGAGTTCATCTTTAAACAAAAATCCCATCTGAATCTTCCCTAAGGGTTATTATATGCATACTCCAATGCTTACTGCAAACAAGAGATAATTAGTTAAACTAAAGGAATTACAATACCTATTAAAAATATCACTAGAATATTCTATGTAATCATTTACTTTTGGCAGTATGGAATAATAAAGACTTTGGTCTTCGAGGTTGTATGGAGAAGATACTTCGTCGCATTAGTTGGACTATGAAGGCTGTGTGAGAAAAAGGATAGCACAACACCAACGTCCTTAGTATCATCGCATGACATCTATTTACAAAATACATCAAACCAGCCTCCACAACTGGATCTGATATATCTAAGGTCTTCTCCTTCAGGGCATCACAAAAGTCTTTATTTATGTAATTTATATAATTAACTGAACTTAGAAAAAAAGAAAATTGACCACCTAGCTTGTCAATTTCTTTGGCAACATACTCATCAAAAATTATATACCTCTCAGAATCCAAAAATGAATCTTTGGGATCAACAGGAAATCTTACACAGATCCTTATAAAAATCACCTATTAAATTTAAATTTAGATTCAATGTTATTTTATCTACAGTTGAGTTCATATCCTCGTTATTGTGAGATGGAATGGAGGGAATGGAAGAGGAACTACTTGAATAGTTAGGGGTGGTGGGAGGAGAAGAAAGCACTGCAGACTAGTGTGATGGTCCAACCAAAGGACGAGAGATGTGAGGGGGGGGGATGGTGACTCGTTGAGTACCACGCTTTGCTTGGCAGGCCTGGTGGGCTTGGTCTGCTTTCTTCTTCGTTGAGGAACAAGACCTCTCTCTATAGGTGGTGACCTAGAAGTGAAGCCACTCTTAAAGACTTAATCGTATGTACTCCTCAGCCTCATGACAAGATGCATGTCCTGAGGCATGAGGGTAACCCTCTTAGCGTGCATTGTACAAAGCGTGGAGTCCTCAAAGAGTTTGACTTGGAAGTCCTCATAGGTAGTATGGAGGGCTTCCAGGACTGTTATGTTCCAACAAACATCATGTGAGAGGGACCTTGTTACCAGTCTCACAGACCTGTAGAAAGGAGCACGGGGAATCAGAAGATTCGTGGTCCTCTGAAGTCTCCTGATATCCCTTAACCATGGTCTTCTAGGCCGACTACTCTCCTACCAGTTCCCACTGCCCTTTGTAGAGGAGGGCGAGGAGGCGGGGCAAATGTGGTAAGGTGGGCCATTGCAAGGTAGGGTATCGATATGACATGCCAACGAGCAGGGAAAGCGATATGAGCGATGGCGTATCGCCACGACGCGTGGGCAGGCCAGCTGTACTAGTACGTGGGTCCTTTGGCGCGTGGTAGTGATATGCGTCTAACGGGGAGTGGAAGTGGACGAAGGAAACTAAGGAGAGCCAGAGAACGAAGAATTAAGAAAGTGAAATAAGACCCAAAAATGTCCTTTTATACCTGTAGAACATCCCATCATATTCGCACGTGTGATGTGACAGCTCCACTCCCCGCACGTGTGGTCACACGCATCCCTCACGTGTCAGGATATCAGCGGTTTGTATGATCAGACGGCTAGCATGCACGTGCGAGGACACGTGGCGACATTTGGACCGCACATGCGTCAGAAGACGACTGAGACGTATGATAGTACAGTTGTCATGCACATGCAAGGACGCGTGTCAGGATCCGATGTGTACACGTGTCATTCAGAATGATTTTGTCGTCGTTTCCACACGTGTGGCAATTTTGACCACACATTTTGAGACACATGTACGATTCAGATGCTCTGTATTAGACTATATATATGAGTGTCATTTCTGTAATTCAGTTTCGCATATTGAGTCCAATTAACCGGCCCGCTCCAAATCTGTTTGTACAATATCGCTACCACGCACCCAGCAAAGACATCCATAGTTGCACTGATTCCCTGGCACGTGAGCCAAATCTGTGAAATGCACAAATCTCAAGCCGTCTTTCAGAAGGGTACCTTGTTGCAAGCAATCATAAAAATCCTTGTACAGTTTAGAAAATTTTTTCTTGTGCTCAATAACAAATCTCTCTATGTCAAACTGAAAATTGAAATAGGACAAAAAATGGGCCTGTCTATCGCTAACCTCAGCATCAACTGGGAAAGAACTAAGAGCTTTATCATAGATCACACGAGCAGACGAGGAGGACATATCAATATGACACACCGGTTAGCAAGGGGACATAAATGAGGTAAGTGTGAGGCTAATATGCCCAGTGATGAGGAGTTTTTGGCTTTTCAGAAAAAAGTATCCGCCACCTCCCACATATACTATTCCAGCTGACCAGCAATCCACCATTATTGTTGGTCACAATTTAGATGCTGCTAGTATGATCCAAGCTGACGAGGAGGATTTGGTAAGTACACCTTCTCACGAAAATCATTCATTATTTAACGTGTAATTGATGACTGATCTGCTAGTTTGACTAACACTTGATTATGTGTTGTAGGATATCGTTGAAGTTGATGCCTTTGCTAGCAGGCATGGAGGATTGAGAGAGAGACAAGGCGGGAGACAGAAGGATGCCTCATTGGCTCATTATTTGAAACATTTTTTAAATAACAAAATTTGTGTTCTTCATGAAAGGTTTTTTGTAAATGTAGAAACTTTATCGTCGATTTTTATCAAATCATTCTAAAGAGTCATCTAAGATCCAATATTCGGTTTGGAAAGATGTTATTTCTGCGACAGAAGACTTTGAAGATAAAGGAACAACAAGGGTAAAGAAGGTTGAAGTTTGGAAAAAGCTCGATAATATGATTGAAGTGCACAACAATAGAGTTTGTAGATGCAGTTCGGGTGGCTTGGGGCTCATATCATGTCACCCACTACATGGTAAGATACATTTGAACAGTGTCTTACAATTTTAGTATAACTTGCTTGATAGATTCTAACCAATGCATAAATCTTTGATATTGCAGCACATACTAAGGCATCATACATCATTTTTTGCAAAAAAGTATGGTAGTTTGAGTATATGGTCTTCACAAGGAATGGAGAAATCACATTGGCAGGCAAGAGCAGTATGCAACATGGTGGAACATCCTCAAAAAATAGTTACATCATTCAGCTATTCCAATGGTTTTAAAGACGAGCTCAAGTTTGATACACAACAAGATCAACTGAATATCAAAGATTCAAAAAAGCATGTAAATTAATAGCCAAAATTAGATTGATGGCATTCAATAAAGATCAAACATGTGTGATAAAAAACTCTCAAATTTCACATACATTAAATGAAAAAGAGTACAATCATTTTTTTTCATTGTCTCTAAGGACAATTTTTGTTGTGTGGTCATGAAGGAATTTTTTCTTATCATACGGATCCAAAAATCGAGTGGATCGCCTTTTGCTCAAATCTATATATCCTGATAGAATCGCCAGAGCAGAGGATCTCATAGGAACATTTTTTGCACGTAATTAAACACTTTAAGAGAAACATCTCTTTTGACAAAAAATGATTCTATATGTATTTTTTGGGTATTTATGCCCTTGGGCAAAATAAGATAGGGCCTTGATGGCCATGATTTTGACTCCTCCTATGCTAGGTTTATTGGGTATGTTTCTTGTTTTTCCCGAAAGCTTTTCATCTTTTTGTATTTTAACATGGCCTTTATGGAGGCCTGCTTTTGACAACACGTCCTCTAATTGAGCAATTGCTTGTTTTGATGCTGACTCTGGGTTAGAATTCCATGCAAACAAGATATGAAGATATATTAATTTCTCTATGATCCTCACCTCTCCATGAAGTGTGCAAATATGCACATTTTGTAAAGGGATTGGTAGTACTGGTTTCTAGTTGGGATCTTCAATATCTCTTAAAACTCTTGTGTTCCTTGAAATGTCATTTGATGATTTCATACAATATAGACATGGATGTTTCGAATTTGCTCCATGAGATACATTGAACATACATTTCAATGACTTCAAGTCTCCAGCTAAATGTCATTCCACCAAAAATTCACACCTTTCAGGAACACTAAGTACTTTGCCATTCATATAATCCTTTATGATATCTGGATAACTTGTTCTGCTAAAAATCCAGGAAAGAACATCGTGATCCTCCTTGATAACCTATTCAACATATGGATCACAAGTTCTTATGTATTCAAAACAATTATCAAAAGAAATTGCACATGAATAACAGCCATTTTTTACCTGAAAACATGCTAGCCACCATATGTTGTTTTTTGATTGCACACTGAAGTTGAGATCCCTTGAGTTTGTTGCATTGCTCAATGCTTCATTCATGAGAGTAATACTTACTCTTTCCAAGTTTTGTCCTTTTATAACTTCCGATTCATCTAGCTTGACCACCAGAATAAGTTTGCTCATACTAACACTTGTAATATTATAGAATTTCACTATAAATCTCAATAAATGATTCAAATCCACAAATAAGTTGTTGGTAGAATTATATGACAAATTGCCAAACTTTGAATTGTGAATCTCATTGATGTGAAAAGGGATTCCAATGACATTTTGCATACCCTTATTCAATACATCTCTCTCCAATCTTATCTGAAAAGGGCAAGGAATGGGAAATTTTCTTACATGCAATTGTCCAAAAGCCTCTTTAATAATTTTAAATATACTGGCATATGCCTCCCTACTAATACCTAAGAAATCACATGCTCCCTGAATTAACGTTCGGTCGATTACCTTACTAACCTCGTTCATCAAATCCTCAGTGACCTTGGACTTGATTCGAGAATACCGATTATTGTCCAATAAAGACTTTGTGGACTTGGTTGTCAATACCGAACTTAGTGATTTTCCGATCATGTCATTGTCCTTCAGATACTCATTTGCAACCAATGCTGATCTGCAAATGATTATGAAAATTAAAAAACCCAAATAGGACACGTAATAAATGTCATGCTACTTCACAAAACTAGAATAAAACTAATTCAAATCAAATCCTTACTTGAATGCTTGAATCCTTTTTCTCCGTTGGCCTCCATTTAGCGAAAGCTCATCAATGTCCTTTAGAATTCTTTTTCGCTTGTTTCTTTTTAATTTCTTATCTAGTATGTGAGTTTCTTCTTTTAACTAGTCATTTGATATACGTAATGTCTGAACAACTTGTCGGAATTGATCATTACTTGCATTCAAATTTAACATAATATTATGTAAATGTGCATTATCTTCTTTTGTTTGTAATAATGCGGTCTCTTTTTCTCTATAGTCAGCAAGCAAACCAATTAACATACATTCTAAACTCTATATTTTCTGAACCGAGTTTTCAACACCATAAGTCGTCAATCTTTCACAATAACCCAATAAACCGTCATCTCCGTCACACAAAAACTTTATTAATTGTGTAATGGATTGGAATTGTGGAGCTTGCATCGAGCTCGGATCCAATAGATACAAACTTCCATCAATCCACAAATCGTAATTCTTTCTTTGGTTGATTGTTGGCTAATTCTTACGAAGGATATTCCACTAGGATGCCACCTAAGGAGCTCTCTTGCTTATTTAAGAGACTCCCTCTTTGTGAAGAGGAGCTTTTTGCATTGTATCTACTCCATGCTTAATAAGAAGATTTTTCATGAGTTTGATGCTACACTAAGCTCCTTGATCATGATGGTTTTCTTGAGTGATGCCCCTATGATCATGCCCTTCCATTCATATTGTGTGTGGTTGTGGATTTAGAGTGGATTAGTTTTCTTGCTTTCCTAGTTGTGGATTAGATTTCTTGTTTCCTTGTGGATTAATGTAGGAGCCAGCATTCAAGTAAACTAAATAGGCTGGATCTGTGGTGTGATTCTTGCATATCTCTGTACAATCCAGTTCTTGATGTTCTTGGGATGTCCAAGAATCAAAAGGCTAGTTGGTTTCTTGATTCTTGGACTTCTAACATGCTGTAGATTAGTTTCTTGTTTTTTGTTTTGTCAATTTATGCAAGGTAGTTCATTGTTAATGTAGTGTAGGCTCTGATTTCAATTCGTTTTAAGTGTAGGTAGCTGTAGAATCTGTAGAACGTTCATTGGTTTGTATGTTGATCTGTGAATGAGCGTTCTTGGCTTGCATCCATGTAGAATGTAAGTGCGTTCAAGAGTGATGTCTCTGAGTTGTCCTCTTACAGGCAGGACATAAAGAAAATACTACAACAAAACTTTGTTTTCTTCTACCTGGGTTGGCATCGTAAAATCAATCCAGAAACAGTTTTGTAAGCAAGAAGCAAAAAAGTAAACAATAGGTCCTCTGGAGCAGGGGATCTGTAAACATTGATTCTGTGAGCGATCATATCAAGTGGAGAAATTGTGGATTCTTTCACTACTCCTCTTTTAGCTATCGGAGCATTATCGACAAGGAGAACAATGTGTAGATGAAACTGAGACATCTTCGCAAACATCAGATGACAGACCAAAAAGAAAATAGACACTATTATTCATCCATGAGATTCTATGTTTATTCTCTTGCTAGTTAAAATGAGGGACACAATCTCATTTTCAAATTTGAAAAAGTTAGTTAATGAGCGTCATAGGTTCTTGAAGTCACAGTTGCATACGTCATACTAAGGTTAAGCTAAACTGGACCTAAAAGTCCGTCGGAGTCTTAAGATTCGGCATTTTTTTTGTCCTACGTGGCATTTCTTAGATGGCCCTTTTGATGTTTGTAACTCCTCTAATGTTCATGCTGGATCACCTTCTTGGTGCTAGAGTCTTCAGAAGATGAGGAGGCCATGTTAGTAGTGAAAGTTAAAGTGCAAAAAACTAAGAAAAACGGTGGAAAAGATAAAAAGAGGTGGAAATGACAAAAAACTGTGAATAACGAGTGTCGAATGGTACGAAGTAAAGTTCAGAGCGCAGATCTTGACTTAGGATGTGCAAATGAAGTTTGATTGCAAACAGAGAACTTGGAAATTTTAGTAAAAATTTGAGCAGAGCTTCGCCATCAAAGGTGACAAATGACTTGAATTCAGCCCTTATATAGCAAAATTTAGAGTGTGTACTAGGTGAAATCCACTTTCCCTTGCTCAATTCCACCCAAATTTTGGCAAGGACCTTCTTCACAAAATTTTAAGACCTCAGAGAAGTCTGCGAGAGTTCAGAAGGTGATTTGACTGCCCTACAAAGGTTCTACGAGAGTTCAGACTTTCTGCGGAGGGTTCAACTCTCGCAGGAGGTGATCTCTTGCACAACATGTTCCTGTGATTGGATTTTCAAGTTCAGACCATGTAGGCAGGCTAATTTCACTGCTCTGATTTCATTTATGCCCCTTGCGAATGTTGGTAGGATGATCTTGATGCTCTGCGAAGGTTCTAAAGATTCAGCCTCTGGGTACCTTCGCACACACTAAAAAATGATGATTTCTCCATCAGGAACTCTCGCAAAGATTTTTATGGATCCATCTGGATCTAGTGACTGTCCAAGTTTCAAGAGCTATCTCCCAGGGGATCTCCAAAATTCATGAAAAAAGTGCTCTTTTTAGAGTGTTTTTTTAACGAGATCTTGAGATTTTCTGATTTTTAACTTTTGCTAATTGGTAATCAGCTTCATCCATGCTTGATCTGACTGTTGGTAGTTCTCTGGAAGTTTTGACGGACATCTAGTAACAAATTCATCAGTTTTGGGTGAATTTTGCCCTTAATTTGTCATAGTTACTGAGATCGAGGTCTCTAATCTGCAAATTTAGGAGACTTATTGGCATAATCTGATGACCTGCTTCCTTCTTGATCCCATCTGGATCTGGATCCCTCTTGGATCCTGATGGATTCCCCCGATCTTGCCAGATCTAGCCGAATCTTGATGGATCTAGCTTGATTTGGGTTGATCTTCCTAGATCTAGTTGTGATGCCCTAGCAGAATAGCTTTTCGTAACGTGCCACCTCCAATCTGGATCTATCTCACTGCGGTGGCCAGTACTTGTGCAACTGGCTACCACTGATGGGTGTGTCGAACGATGTCCCATCTAGCTTCTCTAGATTCACGGCTCCATGATTAAGAATTTTTTTGATCCGATAAGGACCTTTGCCTGTGAATTTTAATTTTTTCTTGATCGCCTTGGTTTTATATATCAGGACCAGATCTCCGGAACGAAGATCCTTCTTTTGTAACCTGCGATCGTGCCATACTTTGCGTCTTTTCTTTTAGCTGCCAGTGCATGCACAACTAGTAAGTGTGTTTCACAGAGTTTACGCAGAGCTTCATGGCGTAGTTGTAGAGATTTGGATTCATTAAGTCATTGTGTTGTGGCGATCCTTAATGAAGGGACTAAAAACTTTACTGGCATTATAGCATCCTGACCATATACCAATTAAACAGGTGTTTGATCATAGCCTCCCTTATATGCTATCCTGGTGAATGCCCACAGAGAAGCATGCAACTTATGTTCCTAATTTGATCTGCTAGCACACATCGCACTTTCTCAGGTATTCCTCCGTATCCTTATGAATCGTTGGCCACCAACATTCTGATTGCAAAGTCTTGCGAACTGTAATGTCGGATGCAAAATGGCCTCCACCCGTGCCTTCATGTGAGAGCGAAATGATTTGGGTGGCCTCGTGTGGAAGAATACACCGCCAAAGAATCCCATCTGGTCCTCTTCGATACAATTGGCCGACAATCAGCTGATAAGGTCTAGCTTTCAAGATCAATTTTCGCTGATCTGCCTTTGGTAGTGATTTGTCTGGTTGGCCCCGCATTAGATATTCAACAATATCGGCAGCCCATTCTGGTACCGTGTCCACATAAAGTAAGGCAGCCTTGGCCAGCTCATCGTCAGGTTGGGTTGCAACCTCCTTCCCCTTGATTCGTGACACATGATCTGCCATGTAGTGTTGTTTGTACTTACAGACTACTATCCGAAAATCAAACTCCAACAACAGAAGCAACCATCTAGTGATTCTCCCGGTGTTGCAAGTTTTGTTAACGAGATAGAGCAAGGGTTGATGGTCCATATAAAAACAAAATGTGTGGCCATCAGGTAGTGCCAAAATTTCTTAACCGCATAGATCATCGCCAGTGATTCCCGTTCAGTGGTTGAATGATTCATTTCTGTATCATTGAGCTGTCGACTTGCAAATCGGATTGGAAAATCATTTTTGTGTTCACCTGGCTGGGTTAAGACTGCTCCAACTGCATACTTCGATGCGTCCGTACGCACATGAAACGCAATTGACCAATTGGGTGGGTGTAAGATTGTTGTTGAATCCAATGCATCCTTAAGCTTTTGGAAAGCCTTTAAGGCTTCCTCGTTCCAATGTGGATCCGTTTTGAGTTTGTAGATTGGTCGGGCTAACTCCGCAAAATCTAGAATGAAGATCCTATAATAGTTAGCATGAACCATGAAGATGTAGACTGCGCGGATCGTCCCCGGTGGTGGTAGATCAACAATGATCCTGATCTTTGATAGGTCTGTGGCGATCCCGTGTCTTGACACTATATGGCCGAGAATCAAGCCATGTGTAACCCAAAATTGACATTTTTTTGGATTCAAGGAGATTTGAAGATTGCGACATTTTTGTAGCACTTTCTCTAAATTGGATAAGTGTTCTGAGATTGGTCCATGCACACACAGATCGTCCAAGAAAATTTCCAGAAATTTTTGCAAAAATTCTTTGAATGCCGCCTGCATGACACGCTGGAAAGTGCTTGGGGCATTGCAAAGTCCGAATGGCATCACTTTATAGACATAGGTTTCCCATTCCATGGTGCTGGTCTTAGAGGGCTATCTTCACCTGGTTGTAGCCACTGAAGCTGTCTAAAAAACTGTTGGCTTCGACACCAGCTACTCTTTCGAGGACACTTTCAATAAATGGTAAGAAAAAATGATCCTTTTTGGTGACTGCATTGAGCGTCTTCAGATTCACACAGATTCGCATTTTGTCATTCTTCTTGGGTACTATAACTATCGGCAATACCCATTCTGTGTGCTCAATTTCATAAATGAAATCTGCATCTAATAGCTTCTACAACTTTTGCTTGATTAGCTCTGTGTAGTTCAGGTTGCAGCGGTAGTAACGACTCACCTTGGGGACTGTCCCATCCACCAAGGGTATGGTGTGTTGGACTGCAGTTGGTGGAATGCCCTTCAGATCACTATAACTCCAGGAAAATCAGTCTTTATACTCCACCAACAATAATCGTAGTCTCTTGAACTGTGTGGGTGTTAAGATCCAATCTACACAAGATTTAGATCAAAAATTGTGATCAAATTGAATTAAAACCAAGGATTTAGCTCATTTCAACCTTTAGGCTCTGATACCATGTAAAAATTACAGCAAATAAGGATCCTAAAACACTTGAAATGATGAGGAAAACAATAGATTATGATTTTATAAGATTAGCACAAGTTGAACCATCAAAATCCATCAAAAATCTATGCTTGAACCTCACTAAATGGCCCAAATCCTTGAAGAAGGCTTCACACGTGTGAAAGTACGGCCTCCCAAAATCTGAGTACTGTACACCAGACCTACATTCAATCCTATAATCATTAGTAATCACAAGTACTCAAACAATTATGAACATAGAGAGCAATTGCACCATTATGAGAGAAAAAACATGAAATTGCTTGATTGATTTTGGTGAGATATCATCACCTATATATACATGATCCATCATGATTTTGGGCAGGTATGAGTAGCCCTAAACCTATCCCTAATGCTAATTTTGGTGGATCTTTCATCCCTACCAAGTTAGGGTTGGAATCTTGGAGATCCCTCAACAATGCAAAAATTACCAAAAATAGCTCCTATTTTTTCTCCCTTGTATCTAATCATAATTTGGACTCATTCCAAAGGTTCTAACACTTAGGTCTACTTGAGAGCATCCTTATGAATGGAATCCTATGCTATTTGACACTTGTGACAAGCCACATCATGACCATCTAACTATTTACAAGTCATATGACCAAAACTAGTCAAGCTAGAATTGTGAATTTTTAACAATGAATCTCTTGCAATGTCATATTGCAAGAGTGTAAGCCCGGACTCTATCACAGGATCACTGATAGAAGCCCGTCTGTCTTTGAGATCCAAGCAATCTAGAACTCTAAAATTAATACTAAAATCAAGCTCATCTAGTCTAAAACAAAAAGGAGTACCAATTGTATCTATAGCATCCGATATGTCTTTCTCAAATTTAAGATAATCATCCGAATCTATATATGTACAAAAATTTGGAGGAGGAGGAGAAGGTGGTGGATGTGTAGTATCTACAGCAATTATAGGAGTATCCAAAACAGAGGTAGCTATATTTACAGCATTATCAACAACAGCATTATCTACAATGGATTCTGGGATAGGCTTCACAGAATCTGAAGTGTTAGGCTTCACTTTCTTAGGAGCACGCTTGGGGCCTGTCTGCTTCCTAGGACAACCTATCAGAAAGATAGGTACTGTAGGTACCTATCCTTCTGATAGGTACCTATAGTATCTATCAGAAGCTGAAAATCCTTGGGCATTATGGTAACCTTCTTGGTATGGATGGCAAGCAAAAAAGAATCTTAAAAAAAAAAGGCTAATATAATCTTCAGCAGCCTCTTGAAGGCACTGAAGAGCACTCGATGTGAATCGAACGTGCTGTCCGAGATCATTTCTTGTTATGTTTCGGATAGCACGGTAGAATGGAGCTCTTGGGATCAACAAAGCTGTTGACCTCTGATACTTGCGTATCTCAGAGGGCCACCTGCTGCGGTTGCACGTTCTAGGTCTAGCAGGTGGTGTGATGGCAACCGCAGGAGATGAGGATGAGCCAGGAAAGAAGAAGTCCCTCCTTGTCTGCTTTCTCCTATCCATGGGCATGAACTATGTGATAGCAGACTTGTGCGTGAAGGTTAGGATGAGAAGGGAGGGATGATAAAGAGCTCGCAGAGGACCACTATGTACGGACATAATGTACGGTATATTGGACCTATACAAGCCGAATATCAGAGATAACGATTAGATTTGAGGAAAGATGCACAAGTACGATATGGGATGACACGTAGGCAGACGTATCGGACCTGTGCGCATGGAAGGTAGTAGGAGGAATTTCGATTGTGAAGGGCGCGCACAAATGCGATATGCAGAGCGAAAAAAAAAGTGAAATTTGTGATTTTATATCGGGGTTCCCACGTGCGAAAGAACGTCCTGTCACACGTGTGGGAGTTGTACGGACAAATGTGAGAGTGACACATGTCACCCTATCACATTACACGTGTGGGATTCGTACAATCGAATGCGAGAGCGACACGTGCTTATGAGCAATCGAATGAACACGTGACACGTGTTCAGGTGTCATTTCACACGTGTGCAGGTGTCATCTCACATGTGCCTGCGCCTGTTGTCCAATTGAAAGTAGACATGTGTCATAAGTTCGTTGACCACACGTGAGAGAATTTAGTATAAATGGCATGAAAACCGAATAATTTTTTACCTTTTGAGTTCTCAAAATTCGCGACATATCGCTTTTGTGCGCGCTCATTGCTGTCCGTTTGCTTGCAACTATACCTACTCACGCACAAGTGCGATATTCTGTATCTGTCTGTCGTACATATCTATCTTCTGCGCCATTTCGATAGTTAGTTTTGGTTCAGTTCTCCCGCGCGCACAAGTGCGATATTCACGTTACTGCCATGGCCTCTTCCTCATCATCCTCACGAGAATCGGGCTTGAGTTCATTTCTGAGTGAATTTGGGATTACTGAAAACCTAGACTACTTCCACAGTCTATTCAGGCCATATCTACATGTTTTCAGGACTGCACAACCAAATTTTGACGTATTTTATGAACATTATGTCAGATTCAGAGATATACTTAGCAAGCTTGTTTTCTCCATAGGTCCACTCCAGTACATGCATTATACTGATCTTTTTCATTTCTTCCCAGCTTTTAGACATAGACTGGATAGAATGTTCACCAAATTGTTTGATCTTTTCAAAAGTAGTTCTATGTGTCCATATTGCAACAAGAAATGTCGATTGATTGAATATCAGAGTGGTTTCATACTTTTTCTGTTAGTTCAGATCCCAGATGATGATGAAGTTCCTATTGGTGACCCTCCTTTTGCACCCTCCTCTGTTCAGTCAACCATTAAAGATATCAGTCACTTTCTTATCGACACTCCTGATAAAAAAAGTGACTTTATTGACATAAATACTGATGTTCTCCGAGACTCTTTCATTGGCCAAAATACATCTAATGATGAATCCAAATCTATGGAGGATTCGAAATGTCTTTTCAATTTGCCTGTATATTATATTAATGATGATGTATATTTTACTACTACTGATTTATGTAAAATTTTTGACTATCGTGAGAACGAGGTTCTATGTTTATTATCCGGCACAATTTTTGAATTCTCCGACTTTGTAGATTTTGAGACAGATGACCTTGTTGCTGGTATTGATTTTGATAATGAGGAGGGTCTTATGACCGGTGAAGAATGTCTGAATAAGACTTTATCAAATATAGCTGAGGATGGGCGAGGCAGGCCATCCGATGAAGAATTCATGACATTTCAATCCCAGATGGGCTTCCCTCGTCCATCATTAATGCATTTCACTGATGATTTCACTTCAGTACGTGGTCATTATATTGATCATCCTAATCTGGTTGTTGCTGATGATGAAGAATGTGTAAGTGTTTAATCTTCCTTGTCTTTAAATGTTTTTAATCACTGAATGTGTTTTTGCTAACATATTTCCTATTGCAGGATGCTCTCATAATAGATGATTTTGCTGCGAGACGAGGTGGTTTCAGACAACACACATCCTCGTTCCAGAGGGACAGTGGACTGGGCCACTATCTTCGACATTTCTTGAAGAATGAGATTTGTATTGCTCATTCCAAGCTGAGCCCAGTCGGGGAGAGTCTTATAATGGCAGTTAAAGCTTTATCATTTTATCTAGGAGGACATAAATTTTTTAAGACAAATAAGATCATTTTTGTCAAAAGATCTTATGTTTTGAACATTTTAGGCTTTACTGATGGGAATGTTCCTTTAAGGAGCTCCCATTATTCATTGTATTCCACTTATATTGAGCTTAGTGGAAATAAGGATAATGCACATCTATTAGATGCATACGCTAGCAGAGAATTCCTTCATGACAGTACTACCATAGAATCTGATACAAGATCTGATGGTGAATAGTTGACTTTTTGTATTTTGGTATAATACAATCAATACATTTACATTGGATATTTCTCCTCTCTTGTTCAATGAATTTGCAAAGCAATTATGAACATGTCATGATGATCTTCTACTCAGCAATCATCTAATTTTCTCTTCATGTATGAACTTGCATGCTTTTGTAAACTTGTTGTATTGTGTGGACTTTGTTATATGTCGAATCTAAACTCTGCAGTAGAACCACTGAAACGATTGACAAATGTAGTTTCGTTTTTCATTGGTTCCTCCATGTTGTGTATTTCGATGAAATACTGCTCGTGCTTGCCAGTGTGACTTCTCCATCCCTTGTGATGACCATACACTCAAGCTTCCGTATGTATTTGCAAAAAATGTTGTATGACCTCTTAGTATGTGCTGCATATGTCAAAATCATAATGTTAGTCTTATGTTTGGATCTAAATATATATGAAAATTTGAAAGCATTTTGAAAATTTTATACTTACCATGTAATGAGTGATGTGATCTTCTCCCCATGCTTTTGATATTGCATTAACAAACTCGATACAAGTCCTTTGGACAGCTTTCTTATCAATATCAGAGTATTTTTCTTTGCTTAAAATAGCAATCATACTATCAAGCTTTTTCCCTCACATCAACTTTAAGTACTTTGGTTTTTCCGTCTTTCTCGAAGTCCTGAGTGGCAGCAATAATATCTGTCCAGACTGAGTGTTGAATATTAGAAGCCTTACCAGTATGATTTGATAGAAAACGACATGTTTTTGCTCCTCCTATGCTTGGCTTAGTTGGCATGTTCCCATTCTTTCCTGAAAGCTTTTCATCTTTTTGAATTTTGGCATGTCCTTTATGGAGTCTAGCTTTTGATAAAACTTCTTCTAATCGAGAGATAGCTTCCTTTGCTAATGATGTCGGCTTAGTATTCCAAGCAAAAACTATATGAAGATAAATGATCTTTTCTATTAATCTAACTTCTGCATAAAGAGTGCAAACATGCACATTTTTTAAGGGGGTAGGCAGCACAGGCTTCCAATTTGGATTTGCATATTCTCTAGTAATTCCTTTACTCCTAGTTACATCTTTTGTCATTTTCATGCAGTACAAACAAGGCTGTTTTGATGTAGCACCGTGAGAGACATTATACATACATTTCAATGTTTTCAAATCACCTGCTAAGTGCCATTCAACATTGAAGTCTCCAACTCCTGGAACATTGAGAAGTCCTCCATCCATATGGTCCTTGATGATCCTAGGATAAGATGTCCTTGAGAATATCCATATACCTGAAACGCTGCCAACCACCATATATCATTTTTTGACTGGACACTGAATTTGAAATCTTCTTGGTTCTCTATTTGTGATAGAGCACCATTCATGAGAGTTATACTAACCCTTTCCATCTTCTGCCCTTTCACAATTTCTGACTCATCTAACTTAAGTACTATGATTATTCACCTTTTCATAGGTTATATCATAGAATGTGACGATGTATCTCAGCAAGTAATTTAGATCAACAAATAAATTGTTTGATGAATTATAGAATATCGATCTTCCATCAGTTTCATACACCTCCTCAATATGAAATGGAGTTCCAGTGATCTTATGCATACCTATGTTTAATGTATCCCTCTCTTTCTTCAAGTGATATGTCCTAGGGATTGGGACTTTTCTAGTTCGAACTTGCTTAAAAGCTTATCTAATTAGTTTAAATATTGTTGCATATGCTTCCCTACTAATACCTGCAAAATCACAAGCACCCTAAACTATAGTCTTATCTAAAATATTTTGAATGTCCACCATCAAAGACTGCTATTTTACACTTTACATTTGAAATCCTATTGTTCATCATGATACGCTCAGTGGATTTGCAAGTCAATATTGTGCCCAATGACATTCCTAGTGAAGCATTGTCTTTAATATTTCGAGGAGCTACTAATGCAGATCTGCAAAAAAAATAGATAGTTAACAAAATATCACCATAGCTGAAATTAAATCCAAATGTCATTGAAAGACTTACAAAATTTAGAATATGCTTACTTGAATGCACGAATCCTTCTATTTCGATAACCTCCTTTTGAAAGCGTTTGAATATCCTTGCAACTTTGTCGCTTTCGCTTCTTACTTTCAGCCTTCTTCTTTACCAAATCCACATCCTTCAGTAATTGTAAGTTTTTAATACGAATAGATTGTAAGACTGATTGCATTTGCTCTAGTTCTGATTTGATATTGATTGTTATCTTCTGTAATGATTCATTATTTTTTCAAGTTGTTCATTTTCTTCTAACGTCTTTTGGAAATGACAATCTCTATTCTGAAAAGACATCCATTTTGGCTCACATATTATAAGAGGATATCCGAATTAACTCACCTTCTAAAAAGTGAACTTTATTCATATAAAGTTGTTTTCCATGGTTTGCAATCTTTCACAATATCCTAGTAATCCAATATGCCCATTGCATATCCATGTAACTAAATGAGTTATTGAAGAGAATGTGGGATGTGTCAAAGTGCTTGGATCTTGTGGATATAATGTTCCATTTGTCCACAAATCCATGTTTTTCTTTCCTTCTGCCCTGCAACGAGAACGATCTTCAGCAGATATTTGAACTCCTTTGCCTCCTCTTCTCTACAAAGGTGCCACATCAATAGGGATATCCACATGTAGATGATATAATGTCATCATCAAAAAAATAATAGAGTAATCAGTTGCATCACAGTACTATGACCAGATTCTATGAAGCAAAACAAAATACTCATCTTTGATTATATTATATACTATGTACGATCAATACAATCTCCATGCTTGTATGCTTGATTCAAATTTGGAAATGCCGCTCATTTTTTCATTCCAATAGGTAGTTGCGCTCATATTTCCATTCTCGTGGAAGGAATGCATATGTAAACATTTTGCAATTTTTCCTGATTCAAATTTGGGGATGGCGGTCATATTCTAGATCCAGTGAAAATATTGCCCTTTTCGTAACCAATGGAGGGAATATTTTTGAATTTTATCAAGTTATACTGCGAACTGTTAACAGTTCTTAATTGTGACTATAGACACTGTGGTTAGATTATTGGGAGTTGGGGAGGCCTTGGGAGTGGTGTGGGCAAGCAAATAAACAATATTGTTTTATTTATTTTGATATTTTTGTATATCCTACATGGCATTCCTTAAAGGGTCTTTTTGATATTGAGAACTCCTCTAATGGTTCTCTCATTGTTAATTCAGGTTGTGTTCAACCATTCTACTAGAACGCTCTTGGCTTGAGGTAGTATCCACAAGAATTCACCAATGGTTATATTTATTCTATTGGATAATATACTGGTGAGAAATTTTGTTTGTGAATGTCAAGTTCTATCGTGTGGAAAGGAGCCACCTGATTCTGTAAGTGTTCATTCATGTCCAATCTTAGTGGCAACCAACTGGTGGTACTAGAACTTCTAGAGTTGAAGGGACTATAGTAGGGGATTTGGCTTGTGCTGCTATTGGTAGTATTTCTAGTTTGTAGTATGGTGGCTAGATCTACTCATGGATATAGTATAGTTTTAGAGAGGATCATCCACTTTTTAGGAATCTACCAAGCTTTCAAATGGAAAATAAACAAACAAGGATGGAGCACCAAGGCTTTCCTGGGGCGAAAATAAAATTAAGTTGACTAAGGCTTACCCAACTAGCCTAGATTGACAAAACAATAAAACCGCCACAATAAACCGATGAAAAGGTGACAAGAGGAGGCCCGAGCACCTTCCCTCAAGCTATGCACCTTTCCAAAGGGAACACAAGTGACAGCAAGATAATCTCAAGAGAGAGCAATTTAGCATAATCTCAAAAGTATTGTGTACAGTTCTTTTTGAAGATTTGTCATGGGGCCATCATCAAACTGCCTCATGGTATGCCTAAGGTGTCGAACATGTTGTATTGGAGCTCATTCACCAACCAAACTGCTTTTTGGGTTGTGAGGGATAATTGCTCCCAAGCCCAATGTCAGGGAGTGTGCGTGTATAGATAGGATATGGCATGGGATTGAATGGAAGAAAATCTGGAATGGGGGGACATGTTGGAGTGTAAGCAAATGCAGGGGGGGGGGGGCGGGGGGTCATTGTGGGATGATAGGAGATGATTGTGGTAGGAGGGCTGGTGACTGAATGCGAGTCGGAGATGTGTGAAGTGGATTCGTTGTGGTGGTGGTGGATGTGGTTTGTGTGAATAGTTGTAAGGCAAAATCTATTGGAATTTAATCTAACTCCTACTCATCCCAACAACCCTTCTTCCTTCTCTAATTTTAACTCTCTCAAATGAAACCTGCAGAAAATGAACTGCTTTTCAACAATCTGCATATAAGAACTAATTGTCGCTATAGTCTACATTTTTACTTAGGTTTTCCCACAGGCAAAAAACCCGACACCCGACACTGTCGCTAATTTTTACCTTCCTGAACAACTAAGTGTTTAGCGACACTTATGTAAGTTTTTTTTGGGCCATTTAGGCACTTCCAGAAAAGCGACACTTTTTGCAATAAGTGTGACACTACATTTTTACATGCAATTTTTGACAGGCAACAATAGGGCAAAAAGCAACACTTCTTTTTTATATGCAGTTTCTGACAGGCGACAAAAAGGCGAAAAACCCGACACTGTAGTTTTACATGGAATATTACACAGATGACACTCTGTAGATATACACAGTATTTCAAGTGGCAAAAAATCCGACACTGCAGTTTTACACGGGATACTACACAGGCGACACTCTATAGAAATACACAGTTTTTTTAAGTATAGACTTTCTATATCTTCACGCTCCAATAACAACTGTTCTAATTAGTCAGTTGATTAGTTGTTAAGAAATCTTGTAAATGTAAAGCTAGAATAATACAAGATCTTCCAGTTGCTATAAATGTAAATGAGCAATTGAAGATATCATAAGTTAGAAGTCATAAGTTATCTAACAAAGATACAATGACCAGAACGAGTCTTTTAGTAGCTGACTCCTCAAAGTTAGTGACTATAGAGAGAGGTAGAGATATTCAAAATGTTAGCAATTGTTTTGAATCTGTAAGTAGGATCACACTTATCATTGCAACTGTATTGTGACCTGATCGTTGTGTTTACAACATTATAACACAAATTCGCTATTGTTCTATACTATCGCATTCTTATTGAATAATAATAACTCTCACTCCTCTTACACAAACATTATTATCAGAGAAATGTATGGCTATCTCTAACGCCTAGATTAACTTTACATTCTCTTTAAATCAGATTATCAGTTGTAGAAGATTGCATGGCTATCTCAGATGCCTAATCGCCTCTACAATTCCTCTTTCACGGCAGTCTAAGACTCCTACACTGATCATCTGATTCAACACAAAAGAACTGCTTGTAAACTCCATTTGCTAAGTAATCCACCATCCTGTTATTAAGAATTTTTGTTTCATCAATTGACATCAATCCAAAATGTCAACAGATGTGGTATCAGAGCTGATAATTTACATTCCTCGCATCCCACAAAGTGGTATCAGAGCTCACAAGTGGTATCAGAGCCACAGGTTTATTGGATTACTAGAGTCTAGGACTTATAACAGAACTTAATACATTCTAGTTCTATAGAGTTGGTTCATTCAATTTGTGTTTTATCTCTTACTCAATTACAATGGAAGGTTCAACCTCAGAGATCCTCTTGATCAACAAATTCAATGGAGATGACTTCCACATGTGGAAGTTTAAGATGAGGATGATCTTGATCGAGAAGGAGCTTTGGGGATATGTAAATAGTTCAATAGCCAAACCGGCAGAACCTAAACTGCTTCCAGCATGGAAAGCAAAAGATGGCAAAGCACTTGCCATTGTATCCCTGAACCTAAAGGACACTCAGATTGCTCATGTATCAAACAACACCACCTCCAAAGAAGCGTGGGACATCCTTACAGGCATCTATGAGACCTCAGATGTTTCCCTTGTCTCTTCTTGAGAAAGAAGATATTGACACTCAAAATGAGTCTTAGGCACCTCAGTCAGCGACCATCTGAATGAGTTCAAACAGTTGCTAAACCACCTGGTTGCAATAGGTTCACCTATCTCAGAAGAAGACTCTATTATGTCTTTTCTTGTCAGTCTTCCATCCTCCTACAACAATTTAGTGTTGCTTCTTAGCAATACTCTAGCGTTGTCTCTCCAAAAATTGACAACAAGTCTGTTGCAAGAAGAAGTTAGGAGGAAAAGCTTGTCTTTGACAATGAGTACCAAATCCATGGCACTCTACTCAAACAAGCAATAGTCCAAGAAGAAGAAAGATTTCAAGGATAAGAAGACTTTGGCAGAATAGCCAGTAGCATCGCAACCACAACAATAGCAGCACAGTCAATCATTGTTTAAGACCAAGCTATTTTGCAGATATTGCAAAAGAACCAACCACGACATCAAATACTGTCGCATCCTCAAGCACAATGAAGCAAGGAAGAAGATACAGCAGTAGCAAGAAGGCAACTCTGACACAATCAGAGGTTTGCAAGATGATGATAAAGTGCTAATGGTACAAGATCAACCCAATAGAGATGCCCATCAATGGTATCTCGATTCAAGTGCTTTTTAGCACATGAAACCATGCAAAGACCTCTTCTCTACACTCACAACTACAATATCAAAGTATATCTTCTTTGGTGACTCCAGTTCACATCAAGTCGAAGGAAAAGGCTCTATTCGACTACAATTCTCTAATGGCATCACCAGGCAACTTAATGGTGTACTTTATGCACCCAAGTTAACAAAGAACCTATTGTCTACTAGGAAGATCACTAAACATGGCTATAGAGCTTGTTCACTACCAGTCAATGTACTATTTTAGATGAGAATTCAAAAGATATTCTCTCTACTTACAAAGAAGGAAATTCATATATACTGAGTCATGATTTTACACTTTCTGTGAGCGGTTCAGATGCTAATTTATGGCATCAAAGATTAGGTCATCTAAACATGCATTCAATCTTGTATATTCATCATAACAAAATGGTCAATGACATGAATATAAATTTTGTTACTACAACTAATCAGTCTGTCTGTAAAAATTGCTTACTAGGGAAACAACCTAGAACTAGATTTCCAAGAGGACAAGCCAAAAGGGCGAAGTCCATTGTGTCACTGATACACAGTGACTTATGTGGTCCTATGAGCGTATCTTCCTTAGGTCAAGCTCTGTATTTTATTACATTCATTGATGACTACTCCCAATTTACCAGAATTATGTTCATAAAGAACAAGTTAGAAGCATTTAGTTGTTTCAAAGATTTCAAGCAACACGCTGAGAATCAAATTGATCAGAGGATCAAGGCCCTACGGTCTGATTCAGGGGGAGAGTACTTATCAAATGAAATGAAGGACTACCTATCTTCATGTGGCGTGCACCATCAGTTTACTACGAGCTACGCTCCACAACAAAAAGGAGTAGCTGAACGAAAGAACCGCACACTATTGGAAGCTGCACAATCCATGACAATCAATGTGCATTTGCCTCAAACCTTTTGGGCAGAAGCGATCTCTATGGCCTGCTATCTGCAAAATTACTCTAGTAGTAAAGCAGTTGATTCCAAGACACCGTTTGAAGCCTAATACGACTACAAACCAAGTTTGAAACACCTACATGTTTTTGGATGTCTCTGCTATGCACAAGTACCATCTGATCTGAGGAAGAAGCTAGACCCAGTAAGCTGCAAAAACATCTTCATCGACTATTCAACATCACACAAAGCATATCGTGTATATGATGTTGATACAGGTCAGATCTCAGTCAGCCGTGAAGTTATCTTCCTTGAAGACAAATTCCATGATTTCAAGCAGAAGCAGCCAATGCAAGAGCATGCCATAGCAGCTCCACCCTCCATCAATAGTCAATGTCCTACGACTATTCAAACAATGAAGTGCATCCCAATGACTCCACTTACCGTCGATGGACCAAGACCCGCGATTGTTCAACCACAAGATGCCACAATCCCAGTCATTCACCAAGGAGAATTGTTTGCTCATGCACCTACAGTTCGAAGGTCTGTAAGACAACGACAACAGGTTGATCGCTTCGTCCCTCAAACTTTCATCAGTCATGATGAACCTGCCACCATAGCAGAAGCCATGTCAATGTCCAATGCAGAAAAATGGAAAGCTGCCATGGATGTTGAGTATCAGTCTCTAATGAGTAACAAGACCTGGAGTCTTGTCAATCCTCCTATAGGTGTAAAACCAATTGACTCCAAGTGGATCTTCAAGCTAAAGCTTAAACTAGATGGATCAATATCCAAATGGAAAGCTAGACTGGTGGTTAAAGGATTTGAACAAGTATTTGGAATAGACTACATTGAGACCTTTAGTCTAGTGGTAAAGCATCAACCTATTCGTATCTTATTGGCTATAGCTTCTACAAAATATTTGGACATTCATCAGACGGCATTCCTACACAAATATATACAAGAAGACATATTCATTTATCAACTAGAAGGTTACGTCTTTCAAGGTAAGGAGCATTTGGTATGAAAATTGCATAAGGTATTATATGGTCTTAAGCAAGCTTTGAGGGCCTAGTATGAAAGAATCAATCACTTCTTGTTGCAGCACAATTTCACATCGTGCTCCATAGACTCTAATGTATATCTCGAGCGTAAAGGGTCAAGCTATGTTATAATAGCATTATATGTTGATGATTCTTTAATTATCAGCAATTCAGATCAGTTATTACAAGAAACCAAATCTCTATTTTCATCAGAGTTTGAGATGACTGATTTAGGCCCAGTCCATTACCTTCTCGGTATGGAGATCAACAAAGATTGCGCGAGCAGAAGGATCACCATAAGCCAACAATCTTACCTAATAAATGTACTTTGTAGATACAGCATGGAGGATTGAAAATCCATAGATACTCCTATGGATCTAGGATGCAAGCTATCCAAAGACATGTGCCCCAGAATGAAGACAGATCAACAAGAAATGTACAAGTACCCCTATCAGTCAGTCATAGGTTCTATCATGTACACTATGATCTACACACAACCTAATCTTGCATATGTTGTAAGCACACTGTCTCAATACATGTCCAATCCAGACTTACAGCACTGGAAAGCTCTGCAAAGAGTACTGAAGTACATTCAAGCCTCAAAGCACTATGCCTTGAGTTACAACAGAAATATAGAAGCTGCACTCTCATTGATTACCTATTCTGATTCAGACTGGGCAGGAGACGTAGATACCAGGAAATCCACCTCTGGCTACATTTTTTTTCTTGCAAGAGGATCCATTTCATGGAATAGCATAAAGCATAAATGCATTTCGTTGTCCTCTACAAAATCAGAATACGTTACAGCTACATCAACAGTGAAAGAAACAATTTGGCTAAGGAGGTTGCTGCAAGATCTGAGTTTCCCACAAATCGGTCCAATAATACTCCAATGCGACAATCAGAGCTGCATAGCACTATCTTTGAACCCATGAACTCATAATAGAACTAAGCATATAGAAGTTCAATTCCATTTTCTTAGAGAGAAAGTTCGGAATAAAGATGTTGTACTAAATTACTGTCATACAGACAATATGTTGGCTGATATTTTGACAAAGCCATTGTCTAGAGATAAACATTCTACTTTAGTAGATATGATAAATCTCAATTGCAGTTTAGATTCGTAGCAATTAGCTTAAGGAGGAGTGTTGAAACTTAATCTAACTCCTACTCATCCCAACAGCCCTTCTTCCTTCTCTAATTTTTACTTTCTCAAACGAAACCTACAACAAATGGACTATTTTTCAACAGTCTGCATATATGAACTAATTGTCGCTACAGTCCGCATTTTTACTCAGGTTTTCCCACAGGCAAAAAACTTGACATCCGACACTGTCACTAATTTTTACCTTCACGAGCAACTAAGTGTTTAGCGACACTTATGTAAGTTGTTTTTGGGCCATTTAGACACTTCCAGAAAAGCCACATTTTTTGCAAAAAATGCGACACTACATTTTTACATGCAGTTTTTGACACGCGACAATTAGGGCAAAAAGCGACACTGCTTTTTTACATGCAGTTTCTGAGAGGCGACAAAAAGGTGAAAAACTCGACACTACAATTTTACACGGGATATTACACAAGCGACACTCTGCAGAAATACACAGTATTTCAAATGGCAAAAAACCCGATACTACAGTTTTACACGAGATACTACACAAGCAACACTTTGTAAAAATACACAGTATTTCAAGTACAGAGACCGTCTATATCTTCACGCTCCAATACCAACTATTCTAATTAGTCAGTTGATCAGCTGTTAAGCAATCTTGTAAATGTAAAGCTAGAATAATAGGAGGAGCTATAGGATTGAAGGGACTATAGGAGGGGCTTTGGCTTGTGCTGTTGTTGGTAGTATTTCTAGTTTGTAGTACGGTGGCTAAATCTACTCACGGATGTAGTATAGTTTTAGAGAGGATTGTCCACTTTTTAAGAATCTACCAAGCTTTCAAATGGAAAATAAACAAACAAGGATGGAGCACCAAGGCTTTCCCAACTGGTGCCCGGGGCGGAAATAAAATTAACTTGACTAAGGCTTACCCAACTAGCCTAGATTGACAAAACAATAAAACCTTGCTAAGGTGGTGCCCAACTAGCAAGATCACTAAACTAGATCCTATTTTAACACCCAAAAGGGAGATGGAAATAATAGATTGCGGCTAATTAAGCAACTAGCAAATAAAGCATGCCACAATAAACCGATGAAAAGGAGACAAGAGGAGGCCCGAGCACCTTCCCTCAAGCTATGCACCTGTCCAAAAGGAACACAAGTGAAATAGCAAGATAATCTCAAGAGAGAGCAATTTAGCATTATCTCAAAAGTATTGTGTACATGACCAATACCTCTCCTTTTATAGCAAGGAGGGTCTTCCATAAGTATCCAGTAACTTATGGAATTAGTTTAAAACTAGCCATTCTAGAACTTCTAATTAGGAGTTAGAACTTTAAAAAGTTTCTAATTTGAAACTTAAAATAACTTAAGACAAATATTTCTAAGCTTAAGTTTCTTAAGTCTAAGTTATAATCCTAAGTTTAGTCTATTTTATTATTTTAAGCTTCTACTCATGGACTTACATGGTCACCAACTACCGTGTATTTTACCAAAAGCACCATGGGAACCCGGATCGCGACGTCAGATATTTTGCAGATAATTGCGGCCTGGTGGCATTTTTGACAGAACTCAAGGGTTCTTGGGATCGAGGGCTACCCATTAGAGGAGTTCTAAATCGAAAAAAGATCCTTTGTAGAGATTCTTTTTATATTTTTTTCTCAATTTTTTCTTACACATGGACCAATCAAAACACTCAAATTTGAAATCTACGTAACGTAACTTTTTGAGTCCACATTTTCATTCCAAACTAAAACTAGCATAACTTTTTAGTGGTAAGTCCAAATTTAGCGGAGTTTGGTGCATTGGAAAGCGCTCAACAAGGGCTTTCCAATGATATGTTAAATGACATATTTGGGGCTACGATTAAAAAGTTATGGCAAGTCAAAAGTATTAGTGTTATAATATTTTAATAATATAAACTACATCTTGCACGGATTCTTAAAGGGTCTTTTTGGAGCTCAAAACTCCTCTAATGACCAACAGCCATTGATATCAATAAGCCACTACGAATGCAAGACAACCACATTAATGTAGCACGGCTGTATTATCGAGCAGCCCTCACTTCGACACTGCACGTTGATATGATGGAGCTGTGGAAAACCCATCAGTTTTTGCACAGTATGCTCCACTACTACAAACCCATGCCCTTCCTTAACAAACTACGCTGTCAAATGATGGAGGGCATCAGCAACAAAATTTACCAATCCCGACAACAATAATCTCGTCTCCAAGAAGCTTAAAAGATCTAGGACGAAAAAGCTTCAATTGGTGTGGGACCACCAATCCAATAAGGAGGGGAATATTGTTAGCAACTGTGCAAACATAGTGAAAAAAAATAAAAACGAGAAATAAAACTCCGTGGGATGTGTTTTGTAAGTCCACATATGAGTATGTGTCAATAAACTTCTACCATGGCATTTTCGAATGCATTATATTAGTCACCATATTTGTTATCTTTTGTTCTTTTCAAGATAGATATAAAGGATGTCTTTATCTCATTCTTGTTTATCTTTGATTGAGAAGTTTGTGTTAGAAATCAATGATAAACTTCATTGTTACTGTTTATGATGTACATTAATGTTGACAGCTATTACCAGCTGTAATTAGCCGTAGGCTAGTCTATTAATCTATTTGTAGGTTTTCTCTCTCTATCAAGGTTCAGGGTTTATATGTACATTTTATATTCAGTGTGAAGTTAGTGTGATAGAGTGATATTGCGTGTTCTTCTTCCGTCTCCCTACTTGGTGATTGTTTATGGTGAATGCTTGATGTTGCATTTCTTATTATTGACATGGTATCAGAGCTACGATAGTCCTGCGTGCCTGATCAGTGGATACATCTTGTCACAGGCTCCACAATGAAGTGAGAAAGTCCTTCACAGGAGGTGAAAGCTTGAAGAGACAAAAACGGCTGGAAGAAATTCTTCTTGATGTATTTTGTAGGTTTTGGAGCTCACAGTTATTAGTGGAGAACGAAGACACAGTCTCGGAGGCATTGGAAAGGCCAGGGCAGCATCAGACAGATTGAAAATCTGTTGAGTGGAAAAAGTTTTACAATATTTTTTTTTAGTCTTTGTGAAAAGTATCACTTGTTAGAGAGTTGTGCCAAGAAATCTCTCATTTGTTTGTTTGGAGTACTGCAAATCACACCAAATAGTGTCTAGTACTGCCATTTAGAGCTTTGAGGCTTCATACCTTTCACATTACTGATATCTGTCTGTTTGAATGATCACTCGTTTCGAAATCTAAGCAAAGAGGAGGCGGCGTAGCCGCCGCGCCAAAGTAGAGAATCTAGAATATTTCCTCTGAAAGTTCTTATATTCTCTCCATTTTATATTTGTACCAATATCGGATCCAAGCGCGCTAGCTGAAGAGAAACCCGAGCAGTCCGATATCACATGTCCGTACCAACATCGGATCCAAGCGCACGAGCTAAAGAGAATTCTTAGCAGTTGTACATCCGCACTCCAGTCCGATATCGCATGCTCCAATATCGGATCCATGCCCACAAGTTAAAGAGGACCCTGAGCAGTCGTACTTCCGCGCTCCATTCCGAAATCAAGTGTATAACCGAAAAAAAATTATTATACAGTTCTATGGCGTGATAAAATTTGGAGACTAAGTTGTGTGCTCAGACTGAGCCATTTTTGTGATCCAGACTTGTCTATCTAGTAATGGTAATTCTAAGGGAGAGTGTCCTCAATGAGTCAAGCAAATTGGAAGGAGCTGGCAACTATGCAGTTTGGAAATTTGAACTGAAGAACATTTTGATGGAAAAAGAGCTATGGGAGATCATGACAGGTGAAGAGACACGGCCATTAATTGAAGAAGATCAACGGGAATTTGACAGGAGAAAATGGAAAGCACAAAATGTCATCAACTTATCAGTTAGAGATGCAATAATTCCCTACATTTTGGATTCAGAAGGACCAAAAGAAGCATGGGATACGTTGAAGGCATTGTTTGAGATCACAAACACATCTTGAGTGCTATTCCTGACGACGAAGCTGCTCACATTGTGGATGGATGATGGTGCAACTGTTGCTGATCACCTACTGAAGATCAAAGAGATTCGTGACCAATTAGCAGCAGTTGGAGAGCGAGTACATGATCGTGAGATCATGTAGTTGACATTGAATAGTTTGAGTGAGTCACATCAAATGTTTGTGACAAGTATAACCACACGGGAAAATCTTCCAATCTATGAAGAGCTAGGTGGATTGCTTTTGCAAGAAGGACAATGTCAAGAGAACTTGAGTCATCGCAACAAGGGATTTGATCAAGCTCTTGCAGTTAAGGGACATGGTGGTAGATTTGGTCGTGGAAGACACCAATCAAGAGGTGGAAACTCAAATCATGGATCATTCCAACAATGTCAAGAACAATTCAATGATGGCCCAAATCGAGGCAATTGGAATCAAGGCCGAGGTCAAGGACGTGGCTATTCCAGGCAAAATATACCTAAAAATTGTAAGTATTGCAACAAACCTGGCCACTGGGAGCGTGAATGCTTCAAAAAACAGAAGGAAATGGAACAAAGAAAAGACAAAGGGCAAGCGAAAAATTATGCTGATCAACATCAATTTGATGATTATTATTATGAAAACAATTATACTGATCAACATCAATACGATGATGATCAATATGAAGATGATATAGGTGAGAGCTCAAAATTGTTCATTACAGCATTAATGACAAGTGATGAAACCAAGGATACCTGGTACATTGATAGTCGTGCATCCAAGCACATGACTTCAAGGAAAGAGTGGTTTTCAGAACTCAAGGAAACTCACAATGGTGGTGAAGTTGGACAAGCCGATGGCAAATTGCTATCTGTTAAAGGAGTTGGAGTGGTACCAATGAAGTTAGCCAGCGGGAAGATAAAGCAGATAAGCAATGTGTAATATGTACCTGGCTTAGCTAACAATCTACTATTGTTGGGACGATGGCTGATCAACAACTCAAGGTTGACTTTGACAGCAACAAATGTCTTGTCAAAGACATCAAGAATCACTACAAAGTGATTGCTACAGGAGCTAGAGTCAACGGGAATCGACTCTACAAATTGAATGCGAGATCTTTTGCTCAAGCTATGGTAAGCATTGTTGATAGTCGAAGTGACCTTTGGCATCAACGATTCGGTCATATTAGTGCTCAAAAGAGGTAATCTAGTTATAGGATTGTCTGATATTTCTTTTGAAGGAAAAATTTGTGAAGGTTGCATTTTGGGAAAACAACACAGAGAGAGGTTTCCCAAAAGTTGAGCAAGGAGATTTGTCTACAGTGATCTATGTGGACCTATGCAGAGTAGATCTCTTAGTGGCTACTATTACTTTATCACCTTCATTGATGATTATAACAGATGCATTTGGACTTATTTCATAAGCAAGAAATCAGATGCTTTTGCTAAGTTCAAGGAATTCAAGGCATTAGTTGAAAAGCAAACAGGATGTTGCATCAAAACTTTGAAATCTGATGGAGGTGGTGAGTATTGTTTGACAAAATTTATTGTTTTCTGCAAAGATCAAGGGATCAAGAGGTAGACTACAACACCTTATTCACCACAGCAAAATGGAGTTGTAGAACGAAAGAACAGATCTATTGTTGAGATGGCCAGGGTGATGCTCAAAAGAAAGGGTCTATCAAACACCTTTTGGGCAGAAGCTTGTAGCATAGCTACGCACATCCTGAATTGGTGTCCTACAAAATTCGTGGAAGGTAAGACACCTCATGAAGCTGTTACTGGAAAGAAACCTAATATTTCTCATTTGAGAGTATTTGGTTGTGATGCCTATGCTCATATTCCTGATGAGAAACGAAGGAAATTGGATGCAAAAGCTATCAAGTGTATTTTCCTTGGATATGATGAGAAGGCCAAGGCATACAGGATGTATGACACAAATGCACAGAAGCTTGTAATTTCTAGAGATGCTACGTTTGACGAGATGGGCCAAGGTGAACAATATGAAGTAATCACTGAACCTTTTGATGAGGGAGCAAAAGTACAGGTCAAGAAGAAAGTGGATTTTGATCCATTGAACAAAGGCAAGCCTAATGCTGAAATTCCCAAGAGAGTACCTAAATGGTACTTATCAGTCATAGATGGTGCAAAGAAGGGAGATACTCCTGAATCTAGTGAGCAAGGAGAGCCTAGAAGATCAAGTAGAAATCGAAAACCTCCTGCAAGATTAGAGATGAATCTAGCCCTAATGGGATCCATCTTAACGGCTCAAGAACCTAAAGCTTTCAACGAAGCAAAGGAACACAAGGAGTGGCTTGCAACTATGGAAATAGAAATGGAGGTTATATCGAAGAACAAAACGTGGGACTTGGTTGAGCTACCTGATGGTAAGACGCCTATCACATGTAAGTGGATCTACAAGACGAAGTATGGAGCGGATGGGCAACTCAACAAGTACAAGGCACGATTAGTTGCAAGAGATTTTGAGCAGCAGGAAGGTATAGACTTTGAGGAGACCTTCGCACCTGTAGCCAAAATGGTAACTATTCGTTCTATCATTGCAATTTCTGCTTTCTATGGTTGGAGAATCCAACAAATGGACGTCAAATCTGCTTTTCTTGATGGAGTATTGGATGAAGAGGTATATTTAGAGCAACCTCAAGGGTTTGTTGAGCTAGGAAGAGATCATTTGGTTTGTAAACTCAACAAAACCATATATGGATTGAAGCAAGCACCACAAGCATGGTACTCTTGCATTGATGAGCACTTCAAGCGAAGGGGAATGATAAAGTGTGTTGTTGATCCTAATCTTTACATTCTAAGACAAGATTCAGATATAGTGTTCATTGTGTTGTACGTGGATGATTTGATTATTACAGGAAGTAATGAGAGGTTAATTAATGAAATCAAATCTTTCTAATGCTTTTGACATGAGTAATCTAGGATTGATGCACTACTGTCTTGGCATTGAAGTATGGCAAAAAACAGACATGGTCTTTCTTACACAAAGCAAATATGCACGAGATTTGCTTTATAAGGTCAATATGCAGGATTGTAAGCCCTTGAGTACACCTATGGATGTCAACATGAAGCTTACTACATATGATGAATCTGAGAAAGTGGATGCTTATTTGTATAGACAACTGGTGGATAGTTTGATTTATTTGACACACACACGGGCTGATATTTCTTATGTTGTTGGTGTTGTTAGCCAATTTATGCAAGATCCTAGTCAAGCACACTGGAAGTCTGCTAAACGTATTCTTAGATACATTCGAGGGACATTGAATTTTGGTTTGAAGTATGATCAGCCTGAAGCGTCAATGTTGGTAGGTTATACAGATGCCGATTGGGCATGTAATATTGATGATAGAAGATCTACCAGTGGTCATACATTTAGTTATAGTACAGCTGCAGTTTCATGGAGCAGCAAAAGGCAACCTACAGTAGTTTTATCATCAACGGAAGTTGAATATCGAGCACTCAGCAATGCTACAGAAGAAGCGGTATGGTTACGAAGATTGCTTATGGATTTAGGTCAGCCATAGGTGGATGCTACTGCTATATCTTGCGACAGTAAAAAATCTAGTTTTACATGCTCGAACCAAGCACATCGAAATACACTATCATTTTATTCGAGAGAAAATTCTTGATGGAGCCATTGATCTTGTTTTCTGTAAATATGAAGATCAAATGGTAGATATTTTTACTAAGTCATTACGTAGATATAAATTTGAGAGGTTTTGTACTCTATTAGGAATAGAAAAATGTAATTTTATCATTGAGGGAGAGTGTTAGAAATCAATGATAAACTTCATTGTTATTGTTTACGATGTACATTAATGTTGACAGTTATTACCAGCTGTAATTACCCATAGGCTAGTCTATTAGTCTATTCGTAGGTTTTCTCTCTCTATCATGGTTCAGGGTTTATATGTACATTTTATATTCAGTATGAAGTTAGTGTGATAGATTGATATTGCGTGTTCTTCTTCCGTCTCCCTACTTGGTGATTGTTTATGGTGAATGCTTGATGTTGCATTTCTGATTGTTGACAGTTTGGCACATGAAAATAGGAGATCAACCATAGGTTATGCCTCTAATATTGGAAATGATTATTTCTCATTGGGTACTAAGAAATAAAAGATGTCTCTCTCAACTACATAAATTGAGTATATCCACCAAATGACAAAATTGACAAAAATGTAAAAATGATTGCACTAGAAATGCAAAAAAAAAAAATAGTGAAAAAAATATGAAGTAAAAAATAATAATCCACAGTGTTTATTTCAAAGAAATGCGTTCCACCAGGCACATTAACTAGCTTCATCATGCTTGGACTTATATATATATATATATATATATATATATGGATTGGAGTCAAGACGGAGAGATGAGATACACATCCTATCTGTTATGATTATTATTATTCATAGTTGATCGATCAATGGAGAAAGAGAATTAGTAATCATGAGTGTCCAATTTTTTCATCTACTCTCCATAATCTTCACTCTCCTTTCCATCTCTCTAGCACCCATCTCTCTCTCGTACTACTCGCATGGCGGAAATTAGCTGGAGAAGCAGCGCTCATGCATGAATATCAAGCTTAATCCATTAGTTGAGCCATATTCGATCAATTCAAATTCAGCCACTGGATTTTGCTTCTCACGGGTCCTACCCTTAATTTACGTAGCCAGAGGAGAACTTCATCACCAGGTAGACTCATTGATCGATCTCTACAATATCATAAGAGTATCTCATATTTTTACAAATGGGGTTTCACTATGGCTTCCAATTTTCTCATCAATCTACATCTCTCTCTCTCTCTCTCTCTCTCTCTCTCTCTCTCTCTCTCTCTCTCTCTCTCTCTCTCTCTCTCTCTCTCTCTCTCTCTCTCTCTCTCTCTCTCTCTCTCTCTCTACTCTCTCTCTCTCTCTCTCTCTCTCTCGGTTAGGACCGAATAGTTTGGGGAAGGTAATCACCAAAAGTCTCTCTAGTGGACTTCATCTTCCAGAATGCACTCGTAAGATTGAACATGTGTATAATTGTAGCTCTTTCGTTAGCGCTATGCTAGGGTAGGGTGGAAGAAAAGGCACTAATTATTTTCTTTTGACAAGCATTTAGAAAAAAGTTCTCGATCATCTCGCTCTCTCCCATCCTCATCATGCCCCATGTAGCACTCATGGGTAATTGAGAGTTCGGCACTCCTGCACATGAATGACACTTGGGCCTCTCAAAAAAATGAAAAGAGGATTATGTGTACAAACTCTGCACATGAATGACACTTGGGCCTCTCAAAAAAATGAAAAGAGAATTATGTGTACAAACTCACCTGATGGAGATTTTGAACGAGAGAAATGGATGAATCCGGAAGAGAGAGAGAGAGAGAGAGAGAGAGAGAGAGAGAGAGAGAGAGAGAGAGAGAGAGAGAGAGAGAGAGAGAGAGAGAGAGAGAGAGAGAGAGAGAGAGAGAGAGAGAGAGAGAGAGAGAGAGAGAGAGAGAGAGAGAGAGAGAGAGAGAGAGAGAGCCAAACTTAAACTAGTGTTTTCCTTCAAACTTAAAGGCAAGGTGATTGATACATGGGCAGGCATTTAGACATGATCAATCTTCGTTGAAGCTGCCAACGATCTACAGCTACGTAATGGATACCCGAGTGCATATTCCGCCCATTTGTGAACATATTAAAAAGCAGAATATGTCGTTGCTGCCCCTCCGTGCACCATCGCCGCCCTGCCCATTCTATCAATTTGATTCATTGACTGCGAAATGCCACGTGGCCTTTTGAGATTGGATAAGATAAATCCAAGTGCTGATTAGAGTTCATGTGAAAAAAAGCCCCAATGGATCATGGGCCGGGCAGAAATCTCTCTGGAAATCCTTACCCGGCCCATTCCATTACTGGATCCACAACTAATCCATAATACTGGATCCACAGCTAAGTAAAGCTCTCTAATTCTTGATCTGACCGGAACGTTTTCAGAAAGACTGTTGGTGGAAGAGCGGCACGGAGCTACCTCTTATACTACTACATCCAATTAAAACTTGCAAGCTTGCTGCAAACAGTACAGTACTCGCTGAATGAATTGCACCCACACATGCAGCTACACCTAAAGCTCGATCGCAACTCTTCCGAAGGTAAACACCTCGCCTGCATGAGCTGACCAAGTACCAAAAATGATTTTCATCTTTCCTTTCAAGTACCAAAAACTTTGAAATTCCTGTAATACAATCAATATTACAATCAGGAGCAGCAATCTGAAGAGGGAGAGGATAGATCGAGAGGCAATCACAGAGGCTGTAATTTGACAGAGGTGCCTGCATTCATATTTGCCACAAGCAGCAGCAGCTACCTCAGATATGGATCTTTCTCTTTCCTTGAACTGTAATTATAAGCGAGCATTGGAAGGTGAAGAATTAGTCAAGTGCCCTCATGTGAATCTCTTAATACAAAGTTTCGCTTTTTCAACAATCATAAAGAGAATCAACCGAGATATAAGTGCAAAGATTGCGGCCTCACATTCACAAAGAATGGGAAGGTAAGAAAAAGGAGTAAGCTGCATGTGCATGAGCAAGAAAGAGCAAGTGCTAGTCATGACTCAAAAATATTGCACATGAAGAAACAACTGAATTTGAAGGATTATCTCCACCAACACTTGGCAAAGAACATTGGAGTTGGACAAATTAGGAAGTAATTGCTTGCCACTTGTGGCTCCATGGATATCAAAATTCCGCTCTTTCAACAAACAAAAAGCAAAGCCAAGCGAGATACCTATGCAGAAATTGTCATAAAACATTTACACGGGGGTGGAAAATTAAGGAGCGGGACTACGAAGATGGTTAATTCAGTGCAAACCAAGCCCCCGTGATTATAACGTCATATCCCTATAATTGAGGAAAATTTCGACAATATTGAAGCATCACCACCAACACTTGATCAGGGTTGTTGGACGACTACAACGTCTTTGACATTCAAAACGAAACTTTATTGAACATATTCACGGAAGAAGATGCCAAAGCTGGGTTGAAGATTGGATTGGAGGTTGGACAGTTGATCAGCTTATGCAGCAATATTGAATCTGATCAAACATGTGCTATGGGAAATTCGTATATGTACGAGGATCAAAGTCGCAGCAATATGCCATACTGAAAGCCTTGAAGCAACCGAGCTCCCAATTGAAGATAATTTGGACAATGACTATCTACTCAACATTGAAGATTTGCAGTTCACAATGGAAGATTTGGGCAAGCTCAACTTTCTAGAGGACATTGAAGATTTGCTGGATTCATGGAGAGTCATACTCCCAAACGATACTACATAGCAAACTATATACTGACTCTTCTTTCTATATCAACATTGACATTCCAATATTTGTAGGCTTTTTTTTTTGATCATTTCTTAGAGATTTCATTCTTTCTCCCATAGCTTTTTTTTTTGCTTATGTATCGTCTCTTCTTCTACATACTCCCTTAATAATTCCCCATTGACAAACCAATCTTGTGTTGCTTTGCTACATGTAATTGGGTTGATTATTACTTTAGTTCTAAAAAGCACACAATATAAAATGGTAGCCAATGATGGGAGAAGTGGTACATCCTCGAGATCTGCTTTCCTACAAGCACGTATTTTCATAGCAAATGTCAATGTGGAGAGCGATAGCCAAGTATTAATATCTAGATCTTCAAGCAAGCTTGAAAAGAAAAGAGCAAAAAAGACACAATGGCTTGGAACAAGGCTTTCTTGAAAATTAGCTTTAGAAATAGAAAAACTAAAAATACACAAAAAAGTGTCTTTCCTTTTCAGGGAGTTTGGACATTATGCGAGCAAAAAGTGTGGGTTTGGCAAGTTTTAGTTTGTCAAAACTATCAACTGTGGTCAATGTCAAATTCAAATTTCAAAACATTGGCCCAACTCAACCTGCCAAGCATGAAAATCACATGTAATGCAAGTCAAGATGATACAGATTTTGACATGAGATCACAACATGACATTCATAACTTTTTTGGTCATTTATAGCTAATATGAACGTGGCTGTGAATGTCAAGTTTATTTTGCTCCTAGTTCTACTTGTTGGCGAATAAAGCTGGTACACAAAAGAAAAAATTGAAATTGTTTTATAATTTAAAATTACATATATTTTTAATGTTAGATTGATTTCTTTGTCACTTAGGAGTTCTATTCATTAACAAGTAGATCTAGTAGAGCCAAAAATGAAAAGAAAAATTCTTTTGACTTACTATCTTTGTTCACTAGTGAGAGTTAGTAAGGCAAAAGAAATAGTTCAATTAAATTATTTTACAATGAATTTTTCAATTTTTTGAAAAGAAAATCAAAATTCTATGTTTTTCAAAAAGTAAAATTCAAATCAAATAAACTCTACTCAAGTAGAGTTGGTGACTCTCTTTTTTTTTTTGGTCATTCACAATTCTATAAACAACCCTTTGCTATATAAAGACCTAGAGGTTTGGTTGTCTTTATTAATAAATATTATTTTGGAGTTTGATATTTGTACATTGAGTTCACATATATTGAGTTCCATTTTATCTTAAGACTGTAAAAAAACAAGAATAAAAAACTCACAATACTTATAGACATCTATTCACAATTTGTCGATCTTCCCTTATTGGGAAAGGAAGGAGATGATTTGTGTTGGACCACAACATTTCAACTGAAAGTCCAATCAAGTTTAAACTACTTGGATTAACTAGATTTTAAACTCAACTTTACAATTTCTTTAGTACTAAGCTATAAAATGGCCATTTAATTAAAGATTGCTTGTGCTTCTATGCTGATCAGCTACATTACTGTCAAGCTAGACTTATATTAAAAGAAAAGATAATCTTGGGCATACTCCTATTTATCTATACATGGTTTACAAATTTTTTTGATGTTTACAATTTGGCCTATGTCCAAACTTAGCATTGTCTTAGAATCAACCACACTTAGTGCATTTATGTTGAGATTGGGGTAAGTGGTGGAGGAGAAAGGAGCATAAGGGGAGCATAATGAAGAGGTATGGTGTTGGATAGAGGGAATATGGAGGTGTCGGAGGTGAAGTAGGCCTTTCAAGTCCTTAAGCTAGGAATGAGAAACATGGCTAGGGGGCATTCCATAACTAGTTATTGGAATCCGGTAAGCATAACTTGAACACCTCCAAAATTTTCGTTTCGAATCGCTATGCTTCAAAACTTGGTACTCCTTTATCTGGAGTACTCTAGTGCGCATACATGAAGGTTGAGCCTATGTACAGTTCAACTGACTTGAATGGCAAAACTTTAAATTTTCCTTGGATTATGGGCCAACATAGACATCTCTTTTGCTCTATGCTAAGTTGGTCCCATAACCAGAGAAAACCTTCTTTTTCCCACATTGACTGCCAGTTCTCGAATGCCATGCCTATTGAGCTTGGTAGCATCAAATAATCGACATGCCATTGCAATTCGATGTTAAGATGGCAAGGACTCCACTTCAAAATCATTCAGAAAAAACTTGAAAACGTTCTGCACATATGTACTTCGTCTGATTTCTCCTCGGTTGTTTTGCCTTAGGCTATGCTTCTGCAACGTCCTGGCTGTGGATGTCTACAGCGAGCTTCTAGTCTTTGAGATATTGTTTTAGATCTGCTACTTCCTTTTGAAGGTCAAAGATTTTGATGCAGGCTTCAACATACTCTAAGTGATCAGCAACTCCCGAACATTTGTGAGTAGCCTGAAATTGCTTCGCCAATTCTTCAATATTTTCTAGGGCTTGCAAATATTCCTCGTGTGCATCTAGCCCAGAACAAATTGTTGTCTCAACGGATAGTTCATTCAGCTTGGCGAGTTCTTCTTCGACTAACACTTTGTTGTTTTCGAGCGGAAAAAGAAACTCAACTCAAAATTTTTGAGCATCTGGTCCTGAAGAGACTGCAGCTTCAAGAGATCAATCTGAATTGATCCAAAGTTGTTGCATAATTGTAAGGCAGTTTCTATCTTTATTCTCCT